>ALYI01003703.1:0-51582 GCA_001969225.1 Ceriporiopsis andreanae CBS 279.92 | reverse complement strand
CGCCAGGTGGTGAGGGAGCGTTAGCGACCTCTGCCTTTGTCTCCCACCAGGAACCGCGTAGAGCGAATGGGAACGAGACTAGTCCCGCTCGCACGTTCCTTACGGCGACCGTCGTTTTCACACTCACGTCCACCACACAGTCCTCATGGCGTCCAACGGCGACAGCACTCTTCGCCCTAGAGAGCTCAATGACAGCAACAACGACAATCGCAGAGACTCTCTCATTCGGCGCTCGTGGCATGCAATGTCGGAGGTCTTCTCGCCGTTTTCGCCCTCAGCACTAGCTTCACTTCCCAAGCGTACTTTCCGACGTAGACCGCGGTACACACGAACGGATAATGTGCCTGAAGCGGAACAGACCGAGAACGGACAGATGCCAACCGTCCGAGACTACCATGCCATCAACTCTGTCCCACCCCAGGTCAGAGTGCCCAAGAAGATTGCGACGCCAGTCAAGGTGGAGGGGAAGGTCTGGTTTGCAAACGAGCGCAGTGCGTATTGCGCGCAGTCCTGGCCTAAGCCGTTTCCGTAATGATTTCCGCACGCAGCATGGGTATCTTACCTGAACATCGCCGTCTTAATCGGGGCCCTTTCGCTGGCGCTCTTCAACGCTTCCAAGGATCAAGTAGCGCGGAATTTTGCGTATACATACGCTATAATCAGCGTGGGGGTTCTCGTGCGTAACCGTGCCTCGTACGTCCCGTCCTCGCAATTCTCATGACTGGTTTCGCGTACCTAGGTGTACGGATATGCCGTATACCAGCGGCGTATCACAATGATCCGGAAACGAGATCCTGGCCACTTCGGTGCGTGCTTTTCTTTCGCTAGTCGGTACCAGACACGCAGACCTGACAGTATCTTCGCATGTCCCTCGATTAATGTGCACGCTGTGCAGACCAGATAGCTGGGCCTCTCGTAATCAGTGCCCTATTATTTTTCGCCGTGCTTGCCAACTTTGTGATTCGAGGTGAGCATGTGGCTCTCTGCGACCCTGAACGCAATGCTAAATGGGCTTCTACCACCCAACCATCTTTCCACCGACAGTGAAAGAGCTGTGAGTGGCCTCTCGTCTCAATTGACGGAATCAGGGGTCTGATGCCTGTTATCCTCAGACGAAGGAAAGAAGTGCCGATTCCGCCACCGTCACTCTTCAATTTATCGTCTTGAACCTCGCGAGTTTTACATTTGGGTCTCGGATCGTTCCTCGATATTACGCACTTGTCATGATACTCTACGCGTGCCGGATTGACCCACTGATTGATGTTCACTGTCACAATCTGGTCAAAGTTGTTCCCATATCTCGGAGAAATATGCAATTCATTGCAGAGTTTACGGGCCAACCTTACTTCGTTTGGCGGACGGTGTGTCTTCTCTGCTCGTTCGCTAACGTCAACTAACTCTGTTCTCGCGAAGACGGCTCGTTCCAGACCTCTATCTTTACATGTTTCGCGCCTCCTGTATCGCGAGAAAATGAGAGTGAGACCGCCCCGCCCCCGCTCAACGCGATTTTGTCCCTCGACCGAGCCCTCGGTTACCGAGGTAGGCGCAGCACGTAGCGCGGAAGTTACAAAGAGTTCTCGTAAAGGTCGCGTTATGCAGGCGATCCCACCACACGACGTCATATTCTTAAAGTCGTCGTTAGGCCTCTCAGCAGTCTGGACACCAACGTCAGTGGATGCCAGGGAAGACGTCGCGTCAGCCGCGTGTTCTGTCGCCTATTCATCCCATACCCACGACGGATGCGCAGGGGCATACAGCTGCTCTAACGGGCTCAACACTCTTCCAGCTGTACACCTGGCTCACTGGAAAACGCGCAATATGCGGTTTCTGGACGCCCAAAACTTCTCTTTCCCAGTGGCGTTGATCGTGGCTCTTTGGCGCCATTGAGCCCGCAAGTGAGCACATGTCTCAATGATGTCTCCTCACATCTATACTGTGGTGCGATTCTGCACAGTCGCACGGCGTCGGACGGCGGCGGTGAGTGTTGAGCTACACTACCCTGAGGTCATGTCATGTTCCCAGATCCACGACAAGGACACACTGCTTCCCTCTCCAAGGGTGCCAGGCGTGCGCTGCAGAAGGTCACGCGTAGGTCCCCTACACTTCCATCCCTGCACGATTGTTGCCTTATCGACTTCGTGCGTTCTCACACTGACTTCCCGTTCTGCACTGGCGCGTCGTCCGCGCGCCAGCCCGGCTTCGCGAGCCTCTCCTTTTTGGGCAGCATCCCGCGAACGTTGAGCAGCACCGTGAATATTGGTCGAACTGTCAAGCCAATCTGACATCAACGATCGCTGGGCGGCGGAGAATGCGATGGATCTGACGCGCCACGCTGGAAGACAGGCATCGCCGCGGAAGCAGTAAGATACACGATACAACCTGGCTCGCGCTGTATTTACGATTTACGATTATTACAATTATGTAGACAGACAGTCACCAGGCACTGGCCGGACTGTGGATGATAGGCGTGTAAAATCACCGTTGATGAGTTCGGTTTCGATTCAAGGTCTGCGATGTTCCGTCAGAACACATCCGGAGACTCGTAGAATTCCGCCGTGTTTGCGCACCCATATCATTCACCGTTTGTCACTTTGATTCATCGGCCTTTATTATCGCTTCGATCTCAGGCCCAATGCTTGCGATCATGTCCTTCGTTGTCTCCGTGGGCTTCCACCCGAGGGCTTTGCCTCTGTTGGCGCGGCAGCGGGAATTGGAGCCATAGCTGTTGCCCTTATCCTAACGTATCCGCAAGACAGTCAGAGATTTATCAGACTGTCCAAGTAGACTGAGATACCTCAGAGCCGAAATATGCGATCAACTCTTCCGTACTGAATGTCGTCGGCTGATCGTTCTTCGCGAGGCCCTTAGCAGCCAGAACACGCGAGATTTCTTGGGAGATGGATAGCCACGAGTGCTCGCCATTCTCTCCGAAATAGAACCCTCCGCGACCGTGCCCGGCGGGATTCCCTTTCACCGCTGCGTCGAAAATGACCATGTAAAGATCGGACACTGCAGAGCGACAGATACATGCACGTGAGATTGTTTCCATATAATTAGCGGAATGCTTTTACCGTCGTCGATGGAGACATCAGGCCACAGCGCCAGTCCTTTCCCGACTACGCCACCCTCATGTCGAGCGAGGGACGCCCGGATTAAATTTGGTATCTGCTGAGAGTATGGGTGTTGAACGCCAGCCTCCACAAGAGGATTTGCCGCGATACCCCAGATCGTACTGGGAAGCACGATGTAGGTGGTGACGTACCCTGTCACGGTCGCGTTAGGATGCTCGTGTTGGGTTTACGTTGCGAACTCACCCTCCTGATCCGCCTTGACTATTGCCAAATCCACGACACGATGCGGCGCAGACGATGGAAGGGACTCGATCTGCTCGACATTGGTATCATCGTAAATAGTCTCGCCTGGGAACATTCCTTTCGCTTGAGTAGCCAGGACACCTAGAGCGAATATGAGATACGAACAATGGAGATAATACAACACGGCACACCTGTTCCAGACTAAAAGCGCCGTATGAGTCGCTGGAGTCATTCGGGATATGATGTAGACTCACAGTATGAATAAGGATGGGGCGCACGCCGGCCGCCTCATATCGTTCCTTCAAACCGGCGAGAATACTCTCCATCGCAGGAAGATCGTCAGCATCGGCCTGCAGTATCGAGGTGTCAACATCGCACACATCCGTGCAGCGCACAATGACTTACGCAGGAGAACACGACGTGCGCCTCCGACGCGAGGCGTTGCAGTTGTTCTCGATCAGCCGTGGAGCCGACGATAGTCTTGAAGCAGAACCAACCCAGCGCATCTGCTTTCTCACTCGAACGTACAAGGGTAGTGATATTGGTGGCGTTGATCGCGGGGTGCTGGAACAAGCGCGAGAGGACGGATCCTCCGATATATCCTTTTGGACAAGGCGCAAGATGATCAGCTCGGAGAAATAGATTCGACGCCATTCGAAGAGGCTTGCCTGTTGCACCGATAAAAAGAATTGGGAATTCCATGGTGGATGTATTGCGCAGGCGAAATTACGATGATATTCGGGTGCTGTGGTGAAGGGAAAATGTCGAAGCGCGTTGGCGTAAATCGCCGCCACATCGTGAGAATCGCATTTGCCCGTCATCAACGCTGCGATCAAGCTATGCAGAACAAACGGCGTACGTATGTAAACGTCTAGGACGAACCTGTGGCTTCCCAACCAGTATCTGGTCGTCGCTTCGCCTTTTCGTTGACTTGGTAACACGAGAGTCGTCGTTGGTTCTTTTACGGGCGGCTTACATAAGCGAAACCCCGTCGGGATGCTGCCATGTTTGGATAGACGCCAGTCGGGGCGCGCTGGCGGCTGGCTTGGTTCATTCAGGTTATTGCAGTCTCCTGTGACGTTCGACCTGCCACGATAACCGTATGAAACCAACACACACACTGCACAAAACATCTCGTCACACACATTCCCACGAACACAGCACACATGGATTCCGAAGACGAACGGCTGGTGGATAGTCAGCTAAAAGAGATCAACCAGCGCAAGGCAGACGGAAAGAGGGCATTCGGGGAGCAGAGTAAGATGCATAGGCACACATTGTACCCTCATAACTTATCAATATTAGGGCCCAAGATGGTTGGAATATTTCTTCGCCGATGTGAAGAGGATGAATTTGCGGAGCAGCAACATGAATACGACTACAGGGCCCGGGAGTGGGCATACATCCGTGCTCACTCGTCAAGTGCCGGAGAAGAAGGGAATGCCTTCCACGATGATGCCCATCTCAGAGAAGATCCACTGGTAGACTATGGGGCATATTGGCGCGTTATTCGGTTCTTCACCACATACGCTGGCTTTCATACGGTATCTCTGCGCGCACGCTTTCGGGACCTTGTACATACTGACGCGTCCGACAAAGGGACACTTGGATCTCATGGGTCGCCATCAGTCTCGTTACGACTCATTTTTGCCCCGCTACAAGCAATTCACAGCCGATTTGGCGGAAGTTCGGGCTCACGACACCGTCGTCGAGGAGCCCATCATGCACAGGGGCAAGATAATGACCTATCGTGATGGAAGGCAGGCCACGACAACACATCACAATGTCAACCCTCCGAATATCCTCGAAAGCTTCGAGCAGCGATGGCGGCTGAAGCACGCTTGTGACCTCACAGAGTACTACTCCTTATATGGTTTGTTTGCGCTGTCTTGTTGTGAGAAGCGTATCGACACAACTTCCATTTCTGTAGACCAGATACCGGAAATCCTGAAGAAATACCCAGAACCGAAGTTCCAAGTGCGACGCTTGCTAGACCTCCCACCGGAGCTATTGCACTATATCATGGATGTCGCTGATCCAGAAGTCGCTCGAAATCTAGGAGCGACTTGTCGCATGTTGCGTCGGCTGTCTCTATGGTACTCATATCGGGTGAGTTACATCTCGTCGGCATTCAACGGAGTGCTACTTATTTGAGGGTTCAACCTAGGAATACAAATTAGTAATTCCCTACGATGTCGACGATGGAGTATATGAAGCCTTGCCGTCAGAGCCCTCAGAGGGTGGTGTATCAGAGCAAACAACTTATCTGCATACACAAGCGCACAGCGGCCTGCGCACCGCTCTCGCGAATATCGCTCTAATTCGATCACATCCAGAGGCCTTACCGACGATCCAGCGACTCGAAATCACTAATGGATGGGATCACGAACGGCTCGCGAAAGCCGATATCCGACGTTCCCAATTTCGCCACTTTTTATGCCCCTTGACCCAACGGCTCCCCCATGTCATCGCGGAAGCCAGCAAGATCACAGCGTTGCACGTTGCCGGCATCGTGATCACCACGTCTGTCGCCACCGCCATAGTATCGCTTCCTCTACTCCAATCGTTCAAGATGGAACACTGCGTCATGCGATCCAATTTCAACGTGCCGATATCGCGCACGGTCCAAAGTGCCTCTTTCGCGATGAGTTCCGTGGGCGGGATGGGCTATTGGAAGTTTCTGGCATCGTTCACAAATCTGCAGCATCTGATATTACACCAAAACCAGGCACCGTTCATCCTCCCACGAGCGAGTGACTGGTCAGAAATGCTGGGCCTCGCGGCGGCGACACATATATCACTACTCGCGATGGACGCGGCGGACGTCACAACTTTTGCCCGCCTTTTCGGGACGATGTCGGACACTCCGGGTCTTCACCTGAAGTTAACTGATCTCCGACTCAACATGTCAAGAAACCTATCTGGGGCTGACCTTGCGTTGCTTGTCCACGCACTTGCCGGTTCACCGCTTGAGGTGTTGTGGATTGCGGGACTCCGACACCCAACGCCACGAGACGTGGAGCGTATTGCATCTACCTTCCCGGACCTCCTAGCTCTGACCATATTCTACGCCGACCGCCCTCGCCGTGCCGAGAAGAAGGAGATCATTTGGCCCTACCCCTCTTGGGAATACGCGCGAGCTTTAGGCGGGTTTAACAGGCTCCAACTGTTTGGTTGGGACATCGATACCAGGACGTACATGGCCCCCCCTTCCGCCATGATATCCTTGGAAACCCAGTTCCACGCCGAAGCCGCGTACTGGTCTTCCTCCGAATTCGAAGAATTCTCAATGTCGGCCAAGTTGTGCAAGATCCATTGTCGAAATCTCGAAATGGTGGTATTCTTCAAGGGTTACGAGCCATTCTGGTGTTGCGCACTCCATTTGGAGAAGGACGACATGATCACTGTCATACCTCCAATCTCAGACCTTTCTACGCATCTAATACGGACGTATATAATGGACACGCTGTGGTCATGAGTGTCACGACGTACAACCTGTTGGCCATTTTGAGGCTGTCGGCGTAGATCTCCATCTCATTTATGTAACGAGAGTTTCACCAGGATTCCCAGACCGTAGGCAACATCTACAGCAGCTCCTTTGATGACGAGGGGCTCATTAGTATCGGCATATTGTTCGATACCCAGAATTGTTCAACTTCCTAGACGCCACGCGCCCTGTACCACTTTACCACACACACGAAGGCACACAAAGGAAGGGGAGGGGGTGTATAACAAACTACGCCCTTCATCGCGTGATAGGCGCGATCTTGCTGAGTATAGATGTTCGTAGTCGTGGCTGAGGTCCTCCTTTCCAGCTTTTAGAGAGGCCGTTGGCTCGCCACTAGTGCAATCCGTCAGGAGGAACTGCGTTCGATTACGATCAGTTATCCTAGTATATTGTTCCTAAATCTAGAAATTCCGAGTATAAGACAGACCATATCGATTGACTTGAGATACGTGCGTTCAAACTAGACCTCTGCCGCCCATTCTGACCGTGTCTCCGATTGCCCTCATCACTTCGTCCCAGACACCCCTTGCAAATCCAGCCCCGATACCCTGATTCGCAGCAAGTCGTCTCCGCACTGCGTCCGCTGCTCCTGCGGGAACTGCGGGCCCGTTAGCAATTCTACGTCTTCGCAAGCGAAACGCGAAAGAAAGTATCGGGAAGATGATGAACAGCAGAACAAAAGCCGTCATCTTCGATTTTGACGTGTTGCGTATGAGGGATTGGAAGTATGTTTGTATCAAAGTGAGCGTGGAAGGGGCTCGGACAGTGGCAGGTGGGCGAACAGATGCGCTCCGGGGAGGGCGCGCCAGCGGTGTTGAAGGGCCGGCGTGTCCGTTCGCGTGTCCGTTCAGTGCATGTCCGTTCTGCGCGTTCTTCTCGGGTTCTCGCCGCGACAAAAGTCCATTGCGGCTGACGGACGCGGGGGTAACGGTCCTCGACGTTGTTGCGGATGCAATGGACTGCGAGGATGACGATGAAATTGACGGAGACAAAAGTGATGGTGGCGAAAGGGTGGTAAAACCATTCGGTGTATCCATTCCATGATCCTTCCCTTTCCCCTTTGCCCTGCTACTATGAACAGCTGGATGCGGGGTGCGCGGTGTTGCAGTGTGTGTAGAACTGGAGTCCGACGCGGCTGGCGATGCGGTTCGTGGGGAGATGACACTGCTCGCGGCTGCAACTGCTGAGGCTGCCGCTGCCTTGGCCGCCGCTCTCGCATCTTGAGCAGCGATAGCCTGAGCATGC
The DNA here is from genome assembly GCA_001969225.1 of Ceriporiopsis andreanae CBS 279.92. Taxonomy (NCBI): domain Eukaryota; kingdom Fungi; phylum Basidiomycota; class Agaricomycetes; order Polyporales; family Meruliaceae; genus Ceriporiopsis; species Ceriporiopsis andreanae. Next base: position 43,515 of record ALYI01003703.1, on the reverse strand, counting down.
ATGAGTGCAATTGTTGCGATCATATTCTGGAGCAATCATTCAGCATACGAGGTCATTGCTACGATAAATAGGACGAGCTATGAAGACGACGTGATTCAAGGCTCACCTCTCTTATGCTCTGCTCGAGGTCCCGCTCATACTTCAAGAAATCGCCCGCGTATTCCCACTCCTGCAAGGCTGGCAGAACATGCAAACAATACAGTTCCACGACCTTCATGTACGCCAAACGACCGCTCTCTGTGTCCAAACCATCCGGTGACCGCCTTGCCAACCAATCTTCAATCATTTGTCTCCCAACTTCAGGGCACCCGAGCTTGATGCTCGCGAGCGTGAGGGTGCGGAGTACTTGCTGCGGCAGAAAGAAATGAGATGGTCGTGTCGGCGGATTTGTCGGCGTAAACAGAACTAGGGAACGACCAAGAAGAGATGATACAAGTGCCGGAGGCGAGAGCATCTGGTTGGCACGCAAGGCCGTGGGATATGTGTTTGGGTCGTCGACCGGCGGAGGCGAGGTATAGGACCTCGTTTCAAGCGTGATACGGAGGATGTCCCACATTCGCCTATGATCAGAAAGTCCATCTTCTCCTGAATAGAGTGGCGGCTTGAGAAGGGCGAAGGCAGAGGATAATAGTGAGTATGTGAGTGGTATGTCGCCTTTGAGAAATGAATTTGTTGCACGGGGATAAAGCGAACGCAGGGTCGCGGCTGTTGAGGTCTCCGCGAATGATGATTTATGCGCGTCGGACTTCAAGGAGAGTACTGAAGTAGACGGTGGCTCGACATGTTCGGATATGAGAGTCGTGGTCGCTGTTGGCATGATTGCGCTCAGGAACGCAGGGCGAAGGATGAGAGCAGGAAGTGGAATGGGCTCTAGGTTGCAGGTTCGGAGAACGCGGGGAAAGCGGGTATGAATTATATTACATAATCACATGCTCAGACGGACAATCACATCCTCTGAACAAGACTGGGAGGCTATCATGCACAAGAAAATGTCCAAAAATCTAGCTGAGTTGGGCAGATACTTCAGAGTTGCGGTACAAGTAAATCAACGGTCGTCGTCGTGTGCGCCGACATTTTCGTGTGCACGTTATCTAATCTAAATCCAAACAGAGCCAAATAAACGAGATCTGCGCACAGATGAACTTTGCTGAAATCAATAATTGTTTCTTAGTTCAGCTCTGCACACCGACGACCAGGCGGCGAACGCATGGCCAGTCTTATATCCTGCGTGTCATGGTATGATTTGGCGCGGATGGTCTTCAACGTAATACTTATCCGTCAACTGCAGGGTAAAGCGCGGGGTAGCCACACAAATTCCCGAGAAGTATGTTCTCGACGATAAAGAGCTCGAGCGTGTCAGTGCGCTAGCTCGCATAGAACTCGAGGATGCAAAAAAGGAGCTGGAGCGGGCCCACAAGGCAGCCGGCACGATGGGGAGAGGTGCCGAGGGAGAGGAGGCAGACGATCTCGACGAAGCGCAAGAAGGCGAAGAGGGCGAGGGTGCGTGGGTAGAGTGAGTATTATCTGCTCATTTCTCGGTGAATTGCTGAGGAAACGAGGTTTAAGTGAAGATGCGGACGGTATGGACGAAGATGTACCAATGGATGAAGATCCACAACCTCCAAAAGACGAATCGGATTTAGCGCAATACGACTTGGATAATTACGACGAAGACGACGCTATGCCGGGTGCGGTACTACAAGACACGAATAGCTACACATGCTGATATCCTTGTTTAGCTATGGGTCCATTCAGCAACATCAAGGGTCTGACATACTACCGGAATAACGACGAAGATCCATATATCACTCTGAAAGAAGTATGCACGCTTTGCATCTCACCATTCTTCTGACTACAACTTCTGGCATTAGGATGATCAGGAAGAGGAGCGACAAGAATTAGAGGTGCTACCATCAGACAACCTGCTCGTCGTAGCCAAGACGGAAGACGAGATCTCGCAGCTCGAAATCCATGTCTACGATGACTCGGAAGAGAACCTCTACGTACATCACGACCTCATGCTACCATCATTCCCACTTTGTCTTGAATGGCTCGATTTCCCGCCCATCACATCGCCATCTGCACAAGGCACGGCAGACCACCCCGCAAAACAATTTGGCAACTTCATCGCAGTTGGCACGCTCGACCCGGAGATCGAGATCTGGTCGCTCGACGTTGTCGACGCTATGTACCCAGATGTGGTGCTTGGTCGACCAGACAAGACTGCGGCGCATATTCCTGTACCATTAGGCACGGGAAAGAAGAAGCGCAAGAAAACGAAGCACCGTGCAGCTTCGACAGCGCACCATGTCGATGCCGTGCTTTCCCTCTCGTGGAATAAGACCCATCGCAACTTGCTTGCGAGCGCGTCCGCCGATCGTACAGTCAAACTCTGGGACCTGAACAGAGATCCGACCATCAGCGGCGAGGGTGAAGAAGGGCAGGGCGCGCTCCGAAGCTTTTCGATACACAAGGATAAAGTGCAGGCCGTCCAGTGGAATGACAAAGAACCAACGGTACTACTGACTGGAAGTTATGACCGCACCGTCCGCACGTTCGACTCTAGAGCACCAGACGCAGGCGTCGGTGCTGCACTAGGCGCCGATGTTGAAGCGCTACGCTGGGATCCGTGGGAGGCACACTCATTCTACGTAAGTTTTCCATCTTGGCTCGTCGGTCTTCAATTCACTTTCGTTCCAGGTAGCACTCGAGAACGGAATTGTACTGAACTTCGACGCTCGTACATTGCCAACAAACGCGAACACCCCATCGCCCGCGCGATTCACTCTTTCAGCACACGACGGCGCTGTCTCGGCCTTGGATGTCAACCCCCACATACGCGGGTGTATCGTGACCGGTGGTGCTGACAAAATAGTCAAGGTATGGAATATCCTTGAGGATTCCGACTTGAACAAGCTCCAAGTGAGCTTAGCGACGTCAAGAGACTTGGGAGTGGTAAGCAGGGTGTATGACAGAGATATGCAGATCATTGATATCAAGAATACGTTTACAGGGCAAGGTGTTTTCGACAGCATGGTCTCCTGATGACCCCCTGACGCTAGCGGCCGCCGGGTCGAAGGCGAAAGTGCAGATCTGGGATATCGGAGCCAACGCCGGCGCGCGCAAGGTCTTCGGTCCTAAGCTTGCGGCGTTGGGCCGCACCTTGAGGGAGAGGGAGAATGGTGGCATTGTGGGGGTGGAAAGCGATAGTGAGGATAGCAGTGGGAGTGACGACGAGTGATGGGTATCGCCTTAGTCTATCTCCCCGATGATGTACGTACAGCAAGGCGACATTTGTCGTCCGGTAGTGCCCTTTCGTATCAGGCCCCTATCGTTGATGCCACACGAGTGGACAGGCCTGAACAGGTGACGTGTCGAACCTGTGAGACCCTCGTGAGGCTCACACGTCAGAAGGGTAGAACTGAGGCCATGAGCTGATTAGGCTCGAAGGGTTGTGAACTTCATGGGCGGTGTGGGTGGATTTGGCCTCCTCTGCCTCTATGACACCTCCAGGACGGCGATGTATATTGAAGAGGAATAGTGCGCTAGAGTCAGTCACGAGAGCGAACGATGTCAACGATGGACAGAAGGCCGCGAACATTCGGGCGACACTGTCCCAGTCGGAGAGGTTGTCGTTAATGCTGTCTGCTACCTCCCAGGACCGCGCTGTATAATTCAGCTCCATAAGGAGCAGAACTGATGGCGATGGGTCGACACGGAAGTTGAAGAAATTCCAGCCAAAGTGTTTAAGATGGTGAAATCCCGCGAGGTGCGGCGCGTATGTCCAGGTGGGGAACGGCCACTCGGCCATTTTACCCCTCGTTTGTCTGTCGCTATCGCGATATATCAGAGTCAGGGAACAAAGTGTGGGAAAGGCGTGCGCGATGCGGTCGAAGAGCTGTGGCGTGGCGCAACGGATACCATCGACAACGAAATATCGCATCGGCGCTCCCTCCAGAGCGACGAGCAGCCCATTCATGTCTTCTTCAGCGATCCCAAGTTTCGTTTCGAGCTTGAAATGCGTTAGACGAATGGGAACGAGGTTAGACGATGGAGTATGGGAGATCCACTCCGTTAGCATGGGAACCTCCCAAATATTCACGCCGGAAAGAAATATACGTTCTAGGGTGTTAAACAGATGGACCGTATTGCGGATTTCCGGCGGCGGGAGTATAGATACAGCGTCCGGCGAAGCAAATACTTCCAATGAGCGTAACTTTGGGAGGAGAGGTAAAATTGCCCAGGAGGACGAGTCGGCTCCAGCTCGAAACGTGAATATGGCATTGAGCACCGTGTCCGAAGATTGAGCCTGGGACACAGCATCAATGGTGCAGGCGCGGAGAGCGATAGTATGGAGGTGGCGCTGAGAGGTGACCGCGGCGACAAACGCGTCGTCCAACAACAGACAGCTGAGGTGCAGTTCCTCAAGTTCCCGAGCGTGAGAGACGGCATCGTAGTATGGGCGCATGAGAGAGGCGAAGAATATGATCGCGTCCTCGCCTTCGAAGTCCGCGGTCTCCACATATTCTTGAACGAGGGAAGTCCCTGCGTGCAATTGCTGGAGTCTGCCAAGGATGTCTGCGCGAGACAACAGAGTGGCGACGTGACGTGAAAGCCTACTATTTGCAGCGTGTATTCTGCCCCTCAACATGGCCACTTGCTCGTCTCGTGTGGGTAACTGACGGTACTGTGACCAGTCAATGTTCACTTCCATGCGCAGACTCCAGACCTTGAAGGAACATTAGTCTACATAACAGAAGAAATGTAGCGGTTTTGGCGTACTCGATAAACATGGGATAGTGAGATTTCGCGAAACGTGCGGGACGTTGCCCCAAGCCTTCTGGCACTCTCCTCATCAGCGTGTTTCAGGATTTGATGCACAAGTTCAGGAGGTAGATCCGGCAAGCTCAGAACTTGCAGCTTCGGCTGCGGGAATTGGGCGAGGTATTGTGAAACCTCATCTTGACACGTAGCGTCAGTGAACGGCATGCGTAAAGCAAAAGAGTATACCCACCGGAAAGCTGATACGCTGTGTCCAGGACTCCAAAATCTTCCAAATGCCATTTTGTGTGAAATGTGGGAAGCAATTCGGGTGGTTTAACGTCGTGTCGTGTGCGCATGAACGGCTTTCCGTCAGAGCCAAAAACCGGAAGTCCGTCGCCCAACGTTATGAAGGTGTGGGTTATAGTGTCGTGCAGCTTGATCTCGGCGAGCTCGTATTGGAATGTCGTCCATCGCGTGATAATATCCTCATAGCGAGCCCTGTGACGACCAGTGAGGTCAAGGGAGCCCTACATTCGAGCGGTAAAGAAGGAGGAAAGATAGACATCATGCACGTCTTACAGTATGAAACCCCTTGACCGTGTCGAAGAAACGGTGGAGGCGGTGATAAATTCCTATGCCGTCGTCCAGTGGGAACGAGCGATGTCTTTGTGAGTTAGGTTCATCTGAGTCATTATCTGCGCCTTTGTCCATCTTTTCAAGTGTTGAACACAATTGCCAGCTGTCTCGCTCGTCGGTTTCGTACAGCCTCATACTTATCGTTCCACTTGGGACTGGATGGACATGCCGCAGTTGCTTATGAGGTTACGCAGCGTTCACAATTTGGAGATCGGCATACCGAAGTAGAACGACCCTGATGCTATGGCATCATCGAATTTCTGCTTTTCGCGAATATAGAGCTCTTCGTCATACTGGTCCATGAATGGTTATTGACTTGAAACAGGTGCGTGCAAATCTGCGGGATATGTAGATGCTCGAAGATGATGGCAGATCACAGAGAATAGTACGTATGAGAGGCCACACCCCTGACGTGACGTCGTGACTTTCTCCAGCTTTCTCCGATCAACTCCATTCAAAATAATCTGCGCATACTTGAAGCTTGAAGCTTCAGTACTTCAGTGCGCGTCCCTGATCTGAATGCCACCGGTCACAAGAAACTTGTTAGAACGATGATTCCCCGATTATTCATACCGGAACAAGTACAGGAAGGTTGGTCTCGAGCAATAGCGGTGGTGCTGACTGCGTGCTAGTTCCGCTATGATTATGGGTAATACAAAATCTATTCGTGTAGTATTCTTTGACTCTGTCTTAGGACGGAGAGAACTTCGGCCACGTTTGCAGCCATCTGACTGGGTTGTGCACCTCAGTGTGAACTCGAAATCCTTCTGACACACCTTCTGCTTCTATGACGCCATTGCATGTACGATGCAGCTTGTAATCGAGGAGTGACGATGCAGCTAGGAACGCCATTGAACTCAATGTCGGACAGTATGCGGCAAAAAGCTTGGCAATACTATCCCAGTCACTGTATAGCTGATCCGTGAAGTCCTCGACGGTCCACCAATCTTCTCGGAAGCCCTTCTCGAGAAGATGCATCGCGGACGACGACGGCTCGTAGAGATTGAGCTTGAAGTTCCACCCAAAGTGTGCGAGACGAGTGAAGTGGGTCAGGTGGGGTGCGTATTCCCAGGTTGCGCCTGGCCATCTAGCGTCCTGCGTCTTGATTTGCCGGGGACTTTCGCGACACACGAGAGTGAGCGAGTGGAGATCCGGAAAGGCGTGCGCAATGCGGTCGAGGAGCGGCGGTTCCGCGTACGCGATGCCCTCCAAGACGAAATATTGCATCGGCGCACCCTCCAGAGAGGCCAAGAGAGTACTGATTTCCTCCTGATTGATACCAATCTGGGTTTCGAGTTTGAAATGCGTGAGCTGAAGTCCTTCGCCGTTCGGAGCTTTGGCTTGAGCGATCCATTCCGCCAGTAGCGGGATCTCCCAATTTCTGATGCCGTTGATATAAACGCGCACCAAGTGAGTGAAGACGTTGCTTCGGGCACGAATTCCTGGAGGAGGGAGGGTGAAGTCGGCTCTCGAGTTAGTGGCCACGCATAGATAACGTAGGTTGGTGAACGACGAAAGGAGAGGCCAGGATTGAGGGTTTTCTTCCGCCATATGATAGAAATTTGCATTGAGAACGGTCGTGCAAATCTGCAGCTCGAGAAGCTCTCCAACAATGCATGAAGAGAGGGTAATTGTGTGAAGATGATGCGCCGACAACACCGCCGTGGCAAGGTCTGTGTTCAAAACGGTATGTGCGAGGTATAATTCCTCCAACGCCGGTGTGTGAGAAATGACCGTGTGGAATGGTACCATGAGAGTGGATAGGAATCGGGATGCGTCTTGACCTTCGAACCCTGCAAGATTGAGGTATATCGCATCCATAGGGGTCGTGACCCGTAGCTTGCAAATCTTTCGAAGCACGTCAGGCCGATCCATGAGGGCTGCGACGCTACGTTGAAGGCGAGCATACCCCGAGTCGATGCTGTCTCGCACCAGTCGGGTCCTGGCGTCTTGCGTTTCCAACGTTTCGAGACTGTGCCAGTCGACGTCGACGTTGAGATTTAGCTTCCAGTCCTGAACACGGGTTAACGTCACGACTCGGAGCAGGACTCGGTCTCATAGACGACGTACTCGATAGATATAGGACAGCGACATTTCACGAAATGCACGTGACGTTGCACCGAGTCTCCGAGCGGTTTCTTCATTTGTGCAGGCCAAGATGCAGTGAATGAGCTCAGGAGGCATGTCCTGCAGATGGCATTGTTGAAAGATCGGGATGGGGTTTCGCGCGATGCAAGTTGTGGCTTCCTCTGTGCTATGTGCATCAATGTGTGATAGCGATATATAGACGACACCAGACACTGACCGCATAGACTATAGATGGCGCCCAGATTGGGATGACGTTTCAAACGCCACCGTTTATTGAACCTCTCCAACAGCTCGGGCGGATTGACCTCATGTCGTACAAAATAGATCGGATCGCCGCCGGAATCCAGCACTAGAGTTCCATCACGACGGCGCAGGGGATCTTCCTTTATCTCAGTATCGTGTTGTTTTATTTCCATCAACTCCTGATTGAATGCGGTCCACCTGGACAAGACGTCTTCATATCGAGCTTTACTGCGTCCAGCCAAGTCGAGGCTACCCTGCGAGACATCGAAACACTTAGTACGCCGAAGTTAAGACGTAGAAAAGCAGAGCTTGCCGTGTGGAAGCCAGTAATCGTGTGACAAAAACGACGCAGGCGGTGTTGCACCCCATAATCCAATAGGAATCCGCCTTGAAGACTGCGAGGTCTGGTATGCGCCCCTGTTGTTTTGTCGTTGTCTTCTGACTGTGTCGAGGAATATAACCTGATCCTCAGCTCTATCTCCCAAGCGTCGTGTTCCTCTTCTTCATATAGTCGTACGCATGGGTTATTTCTCTCGGGGCCTGACGATTGCGGTCATTCAATGGTGTATGCTAGGAGGGGAACAGTCATTGCAACAGACCATAATATTCGCCCCCAGATTTTAAAGCGGCTCTCCATTTCTGTTTTTCTTTCACGTACAGCTCCTCGTCTTCGCGGTCCATATTTCTCGATTGAATGTGAATGCAGTGTTGAGACTCGACGACTGTTGTGACTAGCAGTCTGGGTCGCACGACGAGCTGCCCTGCCTGCGTATTACATAATCAGAAAATATACTTAACGTGACCCATCTGAAGTCCAGCAACAGGAGTGCAGGCTCCAAGAATTCACAGCCGCGTTGAGGCTCAAATCCATGAGTGTCTGTCTACCGTATGTTGGTAGGGGATGGGCGTATCCTGAGAAAGCTGGGGCGATCTCGTGGATCAAAAGATCTCGAGGGATATTTGTGTACCATCTTGACCACAAACCGTTCGAATGGGAAGTTCGGGAAAATGCACCAAGGATGAAGAAAAAGAAGGCAGCGCGTGGGGAATTCTCAATGTGTGACAGAGCCAAGAGAGACGTGTGTGACGATTGGAATGATAAAAACCAGTAACACCTGCGCCGAACTGACACAAAAACGAGGAGGTCGGCTGGAAGGATGTCATGAAATGGAAGTGCTTTAGACACCGTACAGATATTTGTGCCTTACGTTGACGACCAGCGTCACGGTTTAGCTTCAATGCACTCAAGCAAGGAGAGACGAGCATTTCGCAAAGCAAATTCGGGAGCACTGCGGACGTAAGTCAGTGTCTGCTGTCGAGTATAAGGCCGTCTACGCACCATGAAAGGCTCAATCCCAATTCCCAGACCTCCACACTCGACCGCTTCCACCTGCATAGACAATGTCGTACAACTTACTTCATAAGCTCTTGTTACGGCAGACGAAATTCAATGCAGAAGATAAGCAGCACGGCTGGAACATCCTCTTGAGAGCGCGTATATATGAAAGGCTGTGAATCGCGAACTACGAACGAGTGGAAGGAGACCTGTGGAAGAGACGAGCAACGACGAGCGACCCGCGGATGGTCGGCAGTTCATCAAGACGACAACAAGTCCAAACACAGCTCAAACCAGCGCGCGCTCGCGATCTCTCACCCTCTCACCCTACACCATTAGTACGGTAAGCATCGCTTTTCTGTGCAGTATGTGAAGACTTTCGACATTCTTTGAAATGCGCCTATTTTGTCGTCCAGCCCGAGGCTTGAGGGAGGAGACGGTACCTGCCAATTTAAAGTGCATTTTGCCCATCAATAAGGATCAAGCACAAGCAGCTACACCAGTTCGCAAAGGTCCAGGATTCTAGAGTATAATCTGTCCAAAGAGTCAATATTGAGTCAAATCTCTTCTCAATCATTTCGACGTCGCGATAGTCGTGACATCGTGGTACGGTGGTGTCCCGCTCTCTTCACTTGACTTGTTATTATCCCCACATCTGAAGATCGCCGGCTTGGAATTACCTCAAAGGTCGCGCCAGATCCCCTGCTTCCTACTCAACGCAGCTCTTGACTATACTCCACCCGTCTGGTTGTCCCGCCGGGACCGTGGGCCTGGGTCTCTATTTCCCGCGGTACTGGTTCGCTCGCTAAGGTCGCGGTTTTGGAGCTGGACGCTGTGGACATCTATGGGTGCCGAATGCTGCGCTTGGCTTCGTCTCGAGCGCACTCTGCAGCGCGCGAAGATGGGACCGAAGGTAATGGGGGTTGAAGCAAGCACTCATGCGCAATTTTCCAAGTTGCCCTGTGCTAGTCGCGGCAAGTCCCGGGTGTGCATTTCGGTGCAACGGTTCTCGTTCTTGCCGTCCGCCGCGCGAACAGGTCCCCTCGCAAAATGAGGTAAATTGTGATAAGCTCTCCTCGTACGTCTCGAGGCTGTAGTGCGTTACGAGACCGCTGATGTTTGCCCTTCCAGATGGACCAGGAATTGCAATAGCCTCTCTTTCGGTGTGGCCTCCAGTCTCACATAGCGTGTCAATCACGTCCGCTTCCTGCCCTACAAGCACGTGCGTAGTCTGTTATTTTTGTCGAGGACCACATGCACAGATGATCCAACAGCACTTTTCCCGATGAACCGAGCGTAGCGTGAGAGGCGTCGGGATGCTGGTATTCGCGCCAGCGAAAAGCGCTCTCGGCCTTCCCGGTGGCGCATTTTCACATTTCATCACCAGCATCGCAACTGTATGCAATATTTATAATCGCAGGGGCCCAATTGGCCGCACAGCGGCCAAAGAGTGACATGCAGTACCCGCCTTTTCCCAGTAGTTGCAGTAACCGAAGGCTTGAGGAAATACCGTGGCGAGTATCTTCTTTAAGCTCGATTTCATCCAGCTCTGCATATATGTTTTTGTTTCCCCAGGATTCCGATATCGTCGCACTCCGACCGTTGTCGTCTTATGCAGGTCTGTGCATTCCTGAAGACTCCGCTGTGACGACACTGCAACCAGCGCTGCGCTATGTCGTCGAGTGATAGACATGTCCCGATCGCACTGCGATCCAGAGAGCTGTCATCTACACGACAACGGAGCGCTTGATGGGGTCGTAGAAGGCGCCCCTCGATCTCACCCATGTCTCCGGTTACCAAGCTCCCGGCAAAATTCCCAGATGTCCTCGATGTGAACGTCTCCCTTCGGCGTGGCTCGATCAAACGCTTGTGTCGTAATCTCGTCAGTCAACGCGGTGCAATCCTATTAAGTACTACTTACTCTCAGGTAACCTGGAGGCAGTCCTGCATTTCGATACAATATGCGTGAGTATGCCGTTTCAGCCACACATCAGTTGTAATATGTACCCTCTCACCAATACCTGATAGAAATCTACACTCGTACGCGTCGCACGGAGTCAAAAGACAACCGTACAAGCGTCTTACCGGCCAACACTACGGATCGCTTCTCTGTGTTCATCCGAATGCGACAAGTACGCATAACTCGGAAGTCCCGCACAATATTCCTGCAAATAGCCATGATATCCATAGCTGTAAGTCGCATGAATGTCACTGGCTTGCATATTCGTGATGCTGACGGAACACTCTTTGACCTGGCTGGGAGAATATCCCAAGCCACTATGTAGACTTGATCGTCCCTGATCTGCCTTTGACTCTCCAGTGGTAGCCGGAATCTGCAGCCGTACTAGCGGACGACGCTAGTTCCTATTTTGACTGTTCTGAATCGTGCTGACGCGTACTCACACTCTCCGCTATCAGCATGCGTGGCGTACGGGGACGGGAAACCGTCAAAGCCTGTTACCGGACAGCGTAAGTCCCTGCCACTCCGATGAAAACGCTCCGATCCAAATGTACGGATGATACGCACGCCCCAATGTTCCGGTCGGCACCTCCTCTACGACGAGCATTCTAACAGCAATCCTTGCCTGCCCCGTCGATTCGGTGTGGGTACACCCGTCGGCCCTCAATGCCCCCTCTACGCGCAAGCCGCGCAGGCAGTCCATCTGCATTCCCCTGGAACTGCTCCTGTTCCGCATTAGTGGTCGCAGCACTCACTGCCTTGACCTGTCGCGCGCGGTGCGCGATAACTGACTAGTTGTCAATTCAGTGTGGCGGGCTTGCCAGTGGGTATATAAACCTGAGCAAGCGAAAGAAAAAAAATCAGTGCCCTCCACTCGTACCGCAGTACTCAAGGACACTTCCTGCGCCTCGACCGACTCATCCATATATCACAATGGCGTTCAAGTCGATCTTCGCTCTTGCATCCCTCGCTGTCGCCGTCGTCGCCATTCCCTCACCCCATATCAACTGTGGTGGCGGAAACTTCGCTCGCAATGCAGTGGTTAGTGCATGATAATTCTTGGCATAGGTCCGCCACGTCTGACGCGACCTCGCGTGTAGTGCTGCCAGTGGTTCGACATCCTCGACGACATCCAGACGAACCTGTAAGCCCTTACTGAGGCCAATATCTATGATCATCTGCTAAACTATCCTCAGCTTCGACGGCGGCGAATGTGGTGAAGAGGCGCACGAGTCCCTTCGTGTAAGCACTGTCCTACCCGAAAATGCCAACTAATCTCATCCGTGGCCTTCAATATGCAGTTGACCTTCCACGACGCCATCGGCTTCTCTCTCAAAGCTGAGCGCGAGGGCAAGTTTGGGTATGTATGGATCGTGGCCTCGCATGATTCGCTTTCTGATGATCTTTCATAGTGGTGGAGGAGCTGGTAATTTGTGTCACAATAGTTGTTACATCCATGGATCTGACTGTCGTCGTAATAGACGGCTCTATCATGCACTTCTCAGAGATCGAGACAAATTTCCGTAAGTCCACAGACTCCGATTTGAGTCTGTACTTATCACGCCACGTGATGTTTGTAGATGCCAACAACGGTGTCGACGAGATTGTAGAGGAGCAGAGGCCTTTCGCCATCAAGCACAAGGTTTCCTTCGCAGACTTGTACGTGTCTTGATGCCGTGCTTCCGAGGACTTCTGTTCACGACCTTTCCAGCATCCAGTTCGCCGGAGCCGTCGGTGTGTCGAACTGTGGCGGCGGACCTCAGCTTGAGTTCAGGGCTGGCCGATCGAACATTTCCCGCCCTGCCCCGGATCTGACCGTCCCCGAGCCGTCCGACTCTGCTGACAAGATTTTCTCACGCATGGGCGATGCTGGGTTCAGCCCCGTCGAGGTCGCCGCGCTGCTCGCATCACACAGCACAGCCGCACAGGACAAGGTTGACACCACCATTCCCGTGAGTTATAATTAATGTCTACATTTTTCGCACACCTCACATCTCGTTCGACAGGGAACTCCCTTCGACTCGACTTTCAGCACGTTTGATGCCCAGTTCTTCGTCGAGGTTCGTAGAGTATTCATTATGACGACCAGGAAGCTCATGGAATGTTTTCAGACTCTCTTGAAGGGGTCCCTCTTCCCCGGCAACGGTTCGAACGTTGGCGAAGTCCTCTCTCCGCTCCCCGGTGAATTCCGTTTGCAATCGGACTTCGAGATTGCTCGTGATCCTCGGTACGCATTATTTACCCCCCATATACGCTGTGCTCACCGTTCCTTCGTAGCACTGCTTGCGAGTGGCAGTCCTTCATCAGTACGTGATATACTTATTGTTCGAGTTTCATAGCTAATTGAATTCTTCAACAGCTGACCATTCATCCATGGTGAGGAAGTTCGAAGCTGCCATGGCCAAACTCGCTGTGATCGGTCACGACCCGCGCTCGCTTGTTGATTGCTCGGAGGTGATTCCCGTCCCGTCCACTGCCAAGGCCCAATCTGCTATTTTCCCGGCCGGCAAGTCGAGGGCCGACATCCAACCTGCCGTACGTGACATATTTGCACAACAAATTTCTTCGCTCATCTGGATTTACTCAGTGCGCCGCTACCCCCTTCCCAAGTCTTTCTGCTGCTCCCGGCCCGGCTACCAGCATCTCGCCTGTGTAAGGCTTCAGCTTCGTCCTCTTAAGTGCTGAAGACTAATTTTTTGTCCATAGTCCTCCTTCGTAAGAGGGCAAATGAGGGGCTGTGAGATACTTGTTTCTTGCACAGGAAAAGGATAGCGGGCATGCAGATTGTTCTTTCTTGGATTACTGGCCGACATAATTGTTGTCTCATAGTTCTACGTGGCTCTTCGCCGGCCGATGTATGCAACAATCAGACAATCATTCTCTTACCCTTTGAACTTTCTAAGAAAGCCCTTCGAGACAGTGCTAAACCTTGTCGAACAACAATTCTTTCTCGGTATCTAACGTCCAACAAGGACCCACTCCGAGGAGACATAGATACCGTTCAGCAACAGATTCCGGTATCGACTTCATGCGCCGCAGGTACGCGATGATTTGTTTGTTTGGAACATCTTCGCAACAACCCCGGATCCCGACAGTCCACTGAAGTCTGGTGGCTGCAAAAGCTGCTAAGTACTGATATTTATATCGTCGTTTATGGACGCAATCACCTTTTTCTAGCCCGCCCTCCTAGGTACCAACCAGAGATTTGATCGCCTTCACACACGCTCAGGCCGAAAATCGTACGTTGCGAAAAATAGGTTCAGACGAGTCTGATGTTGTTTGATACTTCAGAGTGTCACAGTGACGAAATGCACGCTGGAATGCGACTGGAGAGATACTATCAGGTTTCTAGACTGCGAATGGTTTCTCGATTAATCGAGCGAGAAATACAGCATTATTCGGGAGCCATCAAAATGCCGCGTACTGTGTCTACATGAAATCGTCCGCGTTGCTGCCGAAGTCATCGAGAGCCTCGTCGTATATACCGGTGTCCAGCCTATGAAGATATCAGATAAAGTGCTGGGTGGTAGATATATGATACGCACTTGCTGGACAGCTTCGCCGCTCCAAGACCAGGCTTGGCAGCAGCCTTCGCTTTCTTCTTACCCGAGGTCTTGTCTCGCGCCTCTTTTTGCTTTTCGTTCGCAAGCGTCGTCAGAACGCTAGCGGCTTTCCTGACTTCGACATCGCGCAAGGGCATCGCGACCTCCTTGACGAGGGTCTCCACGAATGTCGCGTACAGAGGCTTCGATTGATGTCGCTTGATGATGTATTCGACGATCTTGTTCGACAGCTCGACGAAGTCCTCCTTCGTGCGCGGCTGTGCAGAGATGAGGGAGTCAAGCTCCTTGGAAGAAGTACCTAGGGAACATCGTAAGAAAACTGTATCGTCAAAATAAGAGCGCGCGTACCTCCAAGAGCTGCTGCACCCAACAGCTCCGCCGCGTTGCTGAGGTCTGCATTCAGCTCTCGCTCTCTGTCGCGTCTTGCCTTCTCCCTTGGGTCTAATACCGCGTCTTCGTCGTAGATATCGTCCTCCTCGCCGGCATGAGCGGCCTTCTCTGCAGCCTTCTCGGCGAGCTTCGCCTTCAAGGTGCCCTTCTTCTTCGGAGGTGCTACAGGCGCAGCCTTTGGCTTCTCTTCCTCCTCGTCCGATGACTCCTCCCAGTCGCTCTGATCGGCGCGATCGTTGGTCAAAAGCAACGCAAAATACAAGACAAGCAGCATGCTTACCACTGGGCCGCTCTCATCCTCGTCCTCGCCCTCCCACTTGCTTCGTACTACGGGTTTCTTCACAGCAGGCGCAGGTGTCGGGGCGACGACGTCGTCGTCGGATTTCTCTGCACTCTTGCATCGATAAGTCGGTCTCTGAGGAGCATTATGAGAGAGACGTTACCCCAGTTGGACATGGTGGCTGTACGAAATGAAGGTGAATGCACCCGCTGAAGGATCGAGATGGCGGCGAGGAAGAAAGTCTTGCGGTAAAATTAGACGCTGCAGACGACGCTTTCCATGGCTGCCATCAGGTGAGCATGGGCCCCCAACCATTTCATTCCTCGTAAACCGCGTTAAACACTTCAATGTCACGTCTAGAACACAGTTATTGCAGCTGGCGTTGCCGCTTGTCAAAACTCATGGCTTTACACGGGATGCTTTGTCGCGTTCCGTGCTGTTCCTACCCACACCACATCCTGAGCCTCTGAGAGAACCAGCCGTGTCGGCTCTATTCGGCGACGGCGACGAGGCACGTCGGACGTTGATTACTGCTTGGCTAGACGAAGGCTGCGTACAGATGCACAACTCTCCTTCTCGCGACCTCAAAGATGTCCTCAGCACGCGACTGCGGTATAACGAACCGGTACTGGGCCTGCTGCCGGAGGTGAGCAGCGTAGTATATTTATCTTTAGAACGTCTCGTTACAGCCTCGCGAAGGCGTTTGCGATGCTGGCAGCTCCCGCAAGTGGGCTTCACTTGGTTGACCCTATGCCAGCGTTGAAGCATGCCGCTAAGGTCGCCAACCAAGCGTGCAGAGTACACGGGGACACGACAGTTGGAGTACGCATTTGATACTTTCATAATTTTGCCCTTGTTAATGCTTATGTAGACCGAATGGTATGCCCGTCGAGCATCACTAGCAGCCATATATGCAGCCGCAGGTATATCTCGCATCATCGTACTGTGGCGTCCCTGTTCAAGATTACTCTATTTCAGAACTCCACCAATTCGCGTCACCAGATACCGCCTATGGGTTCTTGACCGGTCTACTGGAAACATCTACCAGTCTGAGGAAGTCGCTCGGTGAGGTTGGGCTATTTGCCAACTACCTCGGAAACAGCTGGGCAGGGATTCTCCGGAGCCGTAACTTTCTGTGACAGTAGGTCCTGATTTCTACACGGGCCGTTAAAGGCAGCCCGGATGTTCGTACGCGTTTGCTCCCTACACGCATATACAAATCGTGTCTGTCAGCCGTCAGTGTGTACGGTTTCCGCGATCGTTTGGGCTGTGTTACCCTGTCTGTGCGCACAGGTTGCGGACGCGCCGCAATCGCAGTATACACGCTCAGCACTGGAATGAATGCAGTATTTGACAGGGTAATGGAGGTACGTGGCCCATACTATTGTCCCATTGTAATTGTATTGAAACGATGCAATTGCCAGTACGGGAACCATCTCGCTATCTGGATAGTATAGCTGGGCATGCTGTGACGAAGGAGGCATCCCAATTGAAGGCACTGTTGAGAATGCGAATTCTCCGAAGTTGCAACCAATCGTAAAGGTCTCCGACGATGCCGGACTCGACTGCTTCGATGAAAATCCAAACCTCAAGGTCTGAGAGCGAATAATAATGATACGGCCGCAACCACAGGCGCGACATCACCTCGTTGACACTGTCAGGATATCAAGCTCTACTCCCAATCCATCATAATTTGGAAACTCACCGAAGCGCCTTTGTGAGCAGCGTTCCAAGGGGAAAAGGATCGAACGAGCATTCGTTGATCGCGAACTCGCGATGCTCGTAAACTTATGAAGAGGATAACCCTCATGGCGAAGAAATAAACCGCCGGAGAATCTTGTCAATCCGTGCTTAGGATCGTTGGATTTCCATGCGTGCGAGCGCAATAAAGAATGCACAAAAAGAGCAATGATTAACCTTGTGCGTGACCCGACATTGTGACGCCGTGTGACATGGTGACCCGACGGCCAAGCTCGCGCCCCTAGACTTGCCTCCGTTCGAGTATTGCTGGGCCATAAAATGATCCACCATTCCATCTCGCGAATCCTTTCTGCGTGGTCCTGTACAGTGCACACGCGTTGCCTGCGAGATGGTCCAGCCCGCCGTATTAGGCAATTTCTACGCCACGTGCCCTCGGCACGCGTCGCGCTATTTGTCTTGTGTTTGTTCGATGTTCGACTCAAGCATCGATACTCATTTCTTCTCTTTTTACCACAACCACGACGCCCATACCCCTCACGACTGTAACGACACACATGTTCAAGAGCATCCTACCCTCTCGCAAGCTTCCCGATGCCGACTTCACGATGCTCACGTCACCGCCAGAGCCTCTGACGCATGGCAAGGAGAACTACCCCGCGATGGTCAATAACATCGCGAGGCTCCGCGGGGAGAAAGTGAAGAAGTCGAAGGGCAAGGAGGTTAGCCAGGATGTTCCTACAGAACAGGCTTTCGACAAATTACTCGTGAGTAGCCATTGTGTCTCGTACGCTTTATGCTGACTGGTCCCCGTTAGGACGACCTGCAAATCCCTTCAACACTACGACCAAAGCTCGCGGGCATGGAGCCGTCAGTCAAAGCGGCGATGCTCAAGTCATCGGCCACTCTGTCACGCAACACTGCCCCTCAGCATCTGCCGCTGCCGTCGAGCCCGCACAGCCTTCGCAAAGCCCACAGCAGCCAGTCGATCAGCTCGCTCAGCTCCCCGCAGAAACTGCACCTTGACGGTGACGCACCTCGTTCAGCGGGCGGTGACACACGCGGGCGTCCATTCTTTGCAGTTCATGCCCGCACGTCCTCTTTGGACACACCTCGAGCTACAACCAGCAGCGGTACCAGTCATTCAGACGGGCATGGGCACAACCAGGGGAAGCATGCGCCAAAAGAGAAGGAGAAGAGCTCGGTCACGGCGGCGAAATACTGTGGTTTGCTCACGAGCACCTCGACGCTACAGCTCGAGGTGGAGACCGTCAAGAAACTGCGTCTCATGCTCAGAAACGAACCCGCAAGGTGAGCTTGCTCGCTTACTACTGCGTAAATAACACGTGCTCATGGATTCAGCTGGACCGAGGAGTTCGTATTCAAGGGTGGGTACAGCGCGTTGCTTACCAGGCTGAATGAGATATTGGAGGTGGAGTGGCGGTAAGCACTACCTCTCATCTTGTGTGTTGTCCACGGGCCGACGCGTTATGCAGGGAAGAACAACACGACGACCAGGTCCTGCACGAGCTCCTCCGATGTGTCAAAGCGCTGTCCACAACCGCCGTCGGGTGTGTTGCTTTGCGCAGCTGCTGCCCAACTCCCTTCGTGCAACTCGTCTCGCTTTTGTATTCCGACAAGAAGCCTGGGGAGGTCGGCACGCGGCAACTGATGGTCGAATTGCTTCAACTCTTGTTCGAGCTGTATCCGCCGTCTTCGCTGCCTTCAAACGGCAGTCCGTTCTTGTCATCGCAAGCCCCGTCGTCTCCGCTCTCGCATGCACGTGCGCGCTCGGTACCTTGGGGCTCGGGTTCTGCCACCGCTGGGCTCGGTATCTCTGCGCCTGCACAGAGCTCGCTCATCACACTCCCGCCGCCGCATGCGACCATCTTCTCCCTCATGCGCGCACTGCTCCTCACCCCGGCACCGCCGCCGTCGGAGGACCCCGGCGTGCCGGTCTCGCCTCACTCATTTATCGAAGAATTGCATATCCCGCGGATATACAAGACATACCTACAGGAGTTGAGCGATATTTGCCGCGATTACTTTTGGGTGTTCTGCCACCCGAATAATAATATTTGGGAACTTGACCAAACAGACGAAGGTAAGGTGGAGAAACCCCGCGCGCCGGGCGGCATGACGGGTGGTGTTGAGTTCGAGGCAATGTCATACATGGTCGGTGTTGTTTATTTGAAGCCGATGCTAGTATGCGACTGATTTGTCGGACAGACCACACACTTCAAATTGGTCAACAGTCTTGCCAACGCTGCACAGGATCTTAACATGCCGAAGGAACACGAGCTGTCTCCCCACCGATTTCACTCAGACATGTTCCTGTCGGGCATCGACCGTATCATCCTCGTGCGTCCCTACTCTCTCGCTCACGCAATATGCGTCATTGACTCCTTTCTCCCACTCGCAGATTGCGCGCAAGGCGTCGACGACATATTATCCGACGCTTCACCTAGAGATCGCGCGTTACATCGCGTTCGCGTCGCGTGCAGGGTACGAGTTGCCGTGGTCGATAACGAAGCACGTCGGGGCGCCGCCATCTGCGATGTGCAAGCCCGGTTTCGCACGCACCGCGCCGTCGTCACGCGACGCTAGCATGCGCGGGTCGCAAGCCTCGCGGGCGGGCTCGCAGATGCAGGCCACACATGCGAGCCACGCGATGAGCCGCCCTGCGCAGGTGCAGGGCCCGCGGGAGAGCCAGGGTGGTCTGCCGCGCCGTGCACCAGGGGCGGCCCACGGTTCGCCGCAGCTCCCCCCACCCAGGAAAGTCACACCGCTGTTCGGATAAAGTGTGGTGGGCTGCGTGAGACGTGTATCTGAATATGAAACGACCGTTGGGGCGGACGGCTGGCCCGACGTGGACTCCAGGCTGGGAGAAGCTGATGTCGGAAAGGGAGTGGCTGTTTTGTGCTGGATTAGACGGACTATTACGCCGCGGGTGAGGTCGAGGATCGTGAGCACGACGATGATTGTTTCTATAACGCCGGTGTATCTGCTTATGTCTAACTGTGTTCTCTGTATGCTCTTGCGACACCTCGATCTGTATATATCCCAAGCTCATGTCTTGTTATCTCCACATTGTACCGTCACAAATGACATGTATAGTATCATACCATTCCGTGCAATCCGTCGGGTCACGAATGAGGGGGGCTGAAACAAATGGCAAGCGTCTCACCTTGCACCTTGACCACGACGACCTCCCAGGCTCTTACGCCCTCGACTAGTTCCCACATCTCCTCAGCGCGCCCACCGTACACAATGTACGCCTGCCTAGACTGCTCCGAGGAGTGGAAGACGCCCCTATCCCGCTCCTGGCATCGCGGCGCAGGTCAGCTGAGATCAAACCACTGTTCACGCAGTCTGTCCGACCCTCAGACGCACGTCGGAAATGGCATTGCCAGGCTCTTTCCTCGACGTCCACTGTCTGCTGCAGGTCCAAATCACGGTCCATCGCCTCGTCCGGCTCCCCTGCGACCAATCTACGCCCCGTTCCCGGTGATACCCAGCTGAATACCTGCGTTCTGCAGGTATATCTACCCTGCGTTCCGCGCTCCTGGAGGGCGCATCCTGGGATCAATCATGTCTGCATCAGCATCTCAAGCCGTCTCTCCTGTGCTCTCTGCCGTCGCGGATCGCCTCGACGGCCTCGCCGCGCTCCTCCGCTCACCGCGTCTTGCGCATGCACTGAACTCGACCGTGGTGCGCACGAGCGCCGCGCTTGGAGCGCTGTTCATCGTGCTGCGGTATTATTCGAGGAAGAAGAAGGCGGCGGCGGCGACAGGCGATGTGTGGTACGTGTCGGACCATTCCAAGGTCGCGCGTCGCGTCAAGCGCGAGGGCGAGGGCGGGTACGATGTGGAAGACTTCGACGTGGTTATCGTTGGTGGAGGTACTGCGGGATGCGTGCTCGCTTCCCGCCTTTCGGAGGACCCGTCGATCCGTGTCCTGTTGTTGGAGGCTGGGCAGAGGTGAGGACCCGGTTACGTGCATCGTCGTCTTACCATCGCTGAGAGTATTACAGCTCCAAGAATCTTCTACCAGCGATCATTCCTTCTATGGCGAGCAAGCTCTGGCTCAGCAAGCACGACTACAGCCTCTACACCGAACCGCAGGAGCACGCCGGCGGGAAGAAGAGCTACTGGCCTCGAGGTATGTGAGCGCACATCTATGATATCGTTGTCCACTGAGGTTTGGCTGCGTTCAAGCCAAGTTACTGGGAGGATGTAAGCGCCTCATTCTACAGTTAACGGCGCGTTTGCTGACCTGTTGTTTCACAGGCAGCACCATAAACGCGATGATGTAAATCCCGAGCCCTATCCCGAGTCGGCCAGCGCCCTAATGCGTATACAGGTATCACTACGGCGCGCCATCAGACTACGACGAATGGGCCGAGGTCCAGAAGGGACAGCCAGGTTCGCAGGAATGGTCGTACAAGGAGTTCCACCCGTACGTCGCGTCCACAGTCCGTCACGTGCAACCACTGATCGGACTTGCAGGTACTTCCGGAAGTTTGAGAAGTACAACCCGAGCCGCGAGTTCCCCAACGTTGACGTCACCTTGCGCGGTGCACAGGGCAAGGTCAACGGTATGTGCCACTGCTGCATTATTGTTCAACGCGTACTGATGGCATTGCGGTGCAGTGGGATACTTTGGCAACTTCGCTCAGCCGACGGTCAAGTGGATCGAGGCATGCAAGGCGGCCGGAATAGCGCATAGCCATGACATCAATACGCACAAGGGTACGCTTGGTGTGACCAAGGTGAGCTAGCCGTTTCCTCCGTCCTACTGCACACGCTACCTCATCTAACGCACACTGTCAGATGAGTGCGTAACATCTCATATATAAACTCTTTCCGAAAGACTAATTGCGATACGACACTAGTGACGTTCATCGACTCGGCAGGCAAACGCGTAACCACTGAGAGGGCTTACCTAACCGACGAAGTCCTTGCACGGCCGAACCTCAAGGTGGCAACGAACGCGAGTGTCAGTCGTATTTTGTTCGAGAGCAGCAACGGCAGCACGCGTGCGATCGGCGTAGAGTTCGTAGGTGCGGGTGGCGCGAAATATCAGGTCACGGCGCTGAAGGAAGTGGTCCTCGCGTGAGTATCGTATGCAGCTCTAGTAGATCACTTTCTGACAGATACCAGGGCTGGCGCTGTGCACACACCGCACGTACGTTTCCATCTACCCCTGCAGTTTCTGGCACTGCTCACGCTGTGTCCTGTGTTCCGTTCGTTAGGTACTCATGCTCTCCGGTGTGGGCCCGGCAGAGCATCTTTCGTCGCACGACATACCTGTCGTGGCCGATCTCCCAGGCGTGGGTTCGCATTTGAAGGACCATCCTGTGGTCGACCTCGCGTACATGGACAAGTCGAAGATGTCACTGAACTATCTTCGGGCGAGCAGTTTCACTATGACGCTCAAGCTTTTCAGAGCTCTCTTCGTGTACAAAATGTCCGGCCGCGGTCCGCTCACTACCAACGTACGTCGTTCAATATGTGCATCATCTCGCTGTATATCTGATAAGTGTCGCAAAGATTGCCGAGGCTGCTGCGTTCATCCGCTCGGACGACCCCGATCTTTTCCCTCCGGCCGCATTCTCCAAGGAATCAGAAACTGAAGATACAACTACAAGCAAGGCTGCTCCGGACATTGAGCTCTTCTTTACGCCAATATGCTACAGGAATCACGGCCTCAGTCGTGCACCGAACTTCGGAAACTACAACTTTATGATGCACGCCGTCATCTTGAGGTAAGGTTTACATGGGGCTCTGTGCGTATGACCGCCTGACGTGGATATGACCAGGCCGAAGAGCACGGGCACAATCCGACTGAGGTCAAACAACCCCGCCGACGCTCCTGTTATCGATCCTAAGTGAGTTTCTTCATCGCGGGAATCGAGTGTACCTGACGGGTTATGCAGCTACCTCGCCAACCAGAACGACGTAAAGACGTTCGTGCGCGCTTTGCGCATGTGTGACAAGATCGCACATACCGAGCCATTGAGGTCCATCGTGGACCCTGTGGGCGACAAGCACCCCGAGCTGCACCATAACCTCGGCAAGTCGACCGACGCAGAGCTGGAGAAGCTCGCGCGGAACCTCGTCGACACGCTCTACCACCCCGCATGCTCGGCCCGCATGGCCCCGCTGGAGGACGGCGGCGTTGTCGACACGTCCCTCCGTGTGTACGGCATCTCTAACCTGAGAATCGCGGACGCGTCTGTGTTTCCCACGATTGTGTCTGGGCACACTGTGAGTGCCGTTACCGTTGGGTCTAGTGCAGCGCATATTGACGGACCACTCCCTCACGCAGGCGGCACCTGTTCTCGCCATCGCAGAGAAGGCTGCGGACCTTATCAAAGCTTCCATTGGCAAGCAGTCCAGGAAATAGACACTCGGTCTCTTTTATTGCTCGAAAAAGACGTCTTGCAGTACGTTTTTGTATGTCGGGAAAGGAATTTTTGATAGTAACCGGAATTGGAATGCATGTTTGGCTAAAGGGAATTGTTGTTGGGCGCTCCGCGACAACTCATGACTTACTTGCGTGGCGTTGCGCCCCGTCCTTCGTATTGTGACCAGAGATGCAGTTTTCATGCATTGAGCGGCGGCCACTGTGGTGAGGTGAGCTGTTACTGCCCCGCCTGAAGTCATGCCTAACAGACCGTTTATGTTACACAGCGCTTGTCATGTATACATTTCACGGTCCGCCCGGGTCTCGGGAACTGTAGACTATGGACAGACGGCTTTATCCAGAAATGTACCAAGCAGCGCAGGAGTTCTTAGCTCGACAAACCGACCAAGTGCACATTCGAACTCGCTATCGCAGCACAACTCCGCAGTGTACGTGTCCTGCCTGGGTAAGAATGTACTTGTCTTCGAATACCAGCGGCGTCCACCGGGAGCTATGAAGAGACTAGCCCAGCGATGTCGTTCCTGACCTATATAATACGGATGTGCCATGAGGAGGCCGGTCCGTCTGTCCACTCACCACCATGTCGCCCCTCGAGAGCATCGCGGACCTGTACGACCTCCAGCAATGCCTGACGCTGCGCGCCGCCGCCCTGTTCGCCGTCGTCGCGCTTCCTGTCGTCTTCGGTCTCAGGAGGCTGGCTCGTGCGAGAAATGAGCGCGCGGTCGGCGTAGAGGCGGACGTGACAATGCCACTGCAGCCCTACGACGTTGTCATCGTGGGAGGAGGTATGAGTGGTGTGTCATGTCCACATGCCGGGGTTAAGGTGCTGTTTGGCTGTTCTCAGGTACTGCGGGCTGTGTGCTCGCGTCTCGCTTGACGGAAGATCCTGCTATCCGCGTCCTGGTCATCGAGGCTGGGCAGAGGTACGTCAATGTTGTTTCATCGTTCGCCTACGGCTCACAACTTCGAGCAGTGCGCGAGGACTAGACTTCGCGAAGATTCCCGCAGCGGTCTTCGGCTTCTTAGGCTCCGTGTACGACTACCGTCTGTATACAGAAGAGCAGAAGGGTGCAGCAGGACGCAAGTGCTATTGGCCCAGAGGTATGAGGTAACGCGTCTCCGCGCAATGGTTCGTCTGAAGCTTATCCCGCCGTCAGCCAGGCTGCTGGGCGGATGTGAGTATCTCAGGGTCTCTATTGAATACACGCGCTCACGGTTATCTCATAGGTAGCAACGTTAACGCCATGGTGTAAGGTCGCGTTCGGTGCGTTGTCCAGAGTCGCCGTTGATCTCGCATCTTAGATTCCACTGTGGCGCGCCATCCGACTACGACGAATGGGAAAGGCTTCAGAACGGCCAAGAAGGTTCTTCAGGTTGGGCATATCGCAACTTCCTCCCGTATGTGCCCTGTACGTGCGCATTAGTCCAGGGTCTTGTGTTGAACTTCGGGGCAGATATTTCCTCAAATCCGAGCAATTCAACCCAAGCAAGAGCTTTCCTGTCGATGAGACCCAACGCGGCGCCCATGGTCCTGTCAACGGTGAGCCTCGTGATCATTTGCGTTCGGTGAAGTCTTAACTTCCCTTCCCACAGTGGGATACTATGGGCACTTTGCACGGCTGTCGGCACTGTTCATGGATTCATGCCAGGTTGCGGGGATAGCTCGCGCCGCTGACCTCAATACTCCAAATGGAACACTGGGCGTGTCCAAGGTAATGTCTCTACGAAAGATAGTATATCCCGGAAGTTCTGTTAACGTATGGGGCCTGCATTTGATATAGACGGGTACGTTTGCTTGTGATCTTGCCGAATTATAGCTGATCACGTTATGACATTTAGTGACCTACATTGACTCGAGCGGGTCCCGCGTCACGGCGGACAACAGTTACCTTACTCCCGATGTCCTCTCCAGGCCGAACTTGAAGATAATCACCAAAGCCACCGTGACACGAATTCTCTTTCACAAGAGTAGGCAGACGGTCCGCGCCTCTGGTGTCGAGTTCGTGCAGGCCGGGCGCATCACGAAGCTGCAAGTTCAAGCATTGAAGGAAGTCGTCGTATGGTCTGCATAGCTGTTGGATTCGAACGTACTCTTATACTCACTGATTGTCATTAGCGCCGGCGCAGTCCACACGCCTCACGTACGCCACGTTGCCGTTGCGTCGCTCTGCCCATGTGTGCTGACTGACTCTGTGGCGGCTGGATTCGCAGATCCTGATGCTCTCCGGCGTCGGTCCCGCCTCGCATCTGTCTTCGCTCGGTATCCCCGTCGTCGCCGATCTTCCCGGCGTAGGTTCGCATGTCAAAGATCACCCTGTCGTCGATCTGGCATACATGGACCGCACGAGAAGCTCGATCAGCTTTCTGGCACCGACGACCTTTGTCCAGCAGCTGCAGTTGTACAAAGCCTACCTTCAGTACAAACTGTTCGGAACAGGCCCGTTTACCTGCAATGTGAGCTGCGTGTATCGACATCCGTTTGAATAGTCTGATCATCGAACTACAGGTCCCCGAGGTTGCTGCGTTCGTCCGAATGGACGACCCAGCTGTGTTCCCGGCTACGGAGTTCTCGTCAAACGCGATACCGGACGACACTACCACTGGACGTTATGCCCCAGACCTGGAGTTGTTCGTAAGCCCGATAGCATACGAGGAGCACGGCCAGTTGCCCTCACCGAACCTCGGTCACTATAACTTCATGCTACATGTAGTCGTGCTTCGGTGCGTAACAATAACTGGTCGACTGGCTGTGGAGACTTGTTTGCTGACAGAGTGTGATTCGCCGTACATTGCAGGCCGAAGTCGTCAGGCACCATTCGTCTTCGTTCCGCCAACTACGCGGATCCACCCATCATCGATGCGGGGTATGTCCGCCACCGCCTTTATTTCGCATTGTGTCAGCGCTCAGCTTATCACCCAGGTATTTAACTGACCCAAACGATGTAAAGGGCCTCGTGCGCGGTGTGCGCTTGCTTGACAAGCTTGCGCACACAGAGCCTCTCGCCTCCTGCATCGACACAGCTGGCGATGCCAGAGCTGATCTGCATCACAGCTTCGCCAACGCCTCGGACGAGGATATCGAGCAGCTAGTGCGCAGGCGTGTGCAGACCCTGTATCATCCTACGTGCTCCGCACGAATGGCACCTCTCGGGGATGGCGGGGTCGTCGATCCCTACCTGCGCGTGCACGGCATCCCCAACTTGCGTGTCGTCGATGCGTCCGTGTTCCCGTCTATCGTGTCTGGTCATACGGTAGGTTTAGCACTCGCACGAAGTGAGGATGTGCTGACTAGCTTCCTGTGTTCAGACTGCCGCTGTTATCGCCGTGGCGGAGAAGGCTGCAGATCTCATGAGGGCTGTCTTGTCTGGTCGTACTGCGAAGTCGGGGCTCACATAGAGGTGATTCATGTGTTTATTGTCACGATGTATATTTTTGTCGCAATCTTTCGGCATATTTACCAGTTTGTGAGCCAATCGAACGCAGAAGGCGGACTGAGACACGCGTCGCGAGTTCCGCGGGAAAACCAGTCACGTGAATTTCGGCATCTCTGCCAGCGCGAAGGCGCTAATTTACCCGCGACTCTCGGAGTTCGCCTCTCCAAGTTCTTGCAGGTTGAAGTTCGCGGCACGACGACACGAATGAGACCCCCCTCGTGCACGATAGAACAGACGAGTGCGTTTTCTAATTTCTTGCTGCAGAATTGATGTTGCGCCCCAGCCCAGCAACAATTTATAGGCACGGCGGGGCTCGGGATGCCCGAGAACAAATCCGCGGCGAAAGCGCATGGAGGCCCGCCTGCTCCATCCTCACACTTGCCACTCGTTCACCCCACAGCCCGTTGTAATACCACTCCACGATGCTACATCAACGCATACACTGCCAGCAGGTCGGAAGTGGCTCTGGGGCCGTCCGACTTGACTGTCGGGATTATAAGTAGGCCTGCACTTCCGCGGCGTACAAATTTTCTGCAGCAGTGCCGACCATGCCCACTCGTCTCCTTGGATCCCGACGCGCCGTCACGCGTATCATTGCCCGAGGGTTTTCGAAACAGCTGGGCATCCGTCACAGCTCAGCAGGGTCGCCAAGCGGAGCCGGTCGAAGGACACATACGCACACGACCACCTATATTTTGAAGCTGTCTTTGATATAAGTACCCAAGAGTGCGGCGTACTGTTCCGCTCCCTCTCACATCTGTCGTCCCTGCCAAGCGCAGCGGCCAGGGACCGGCCGACGGCATGGTCGAGGCGCACGCCGTGGGATCGACAACGCCCTCCGAGACGAACGGGATCCTACTTCCCGCCGGCATCCTCGCGAAGCAACGGCGTTCAAAAATCTGTCGGATAGATGGATGAAATGACCGGGGCGGCAGCTCCGTACGGCGTTCATGTCGTGTGCGGCATATTTCATCTTCGTGGAAGCACCGAGGGGTCAAGAATGTGAGATCGCTGGCTCGACCACCCGGGAGATGAGAGGGTGTCTGTGCGCGCGTGTTGCCTCGTTTCACTCGCCCGCGCGCGCCGACCACAAGCACCCATCTGCGCCTGCACCTCCGCCCCTGCCTTCTGTCCCCATCTGTCCCTGTCTCTGTGCCTCTGGACGGCCGGGCCCTAGCACTCGACCCCGCACGCCCCGACGCAACGCGGACATTGCACGCGCGGAGGCGCGAAAAATGCTGAATTTGTCATAGCGTCCGCGGCGTGAAACCCCAGTCGCGTCGGGGGTCCGCGGTGCTGGCACTCGCTCCACGCCAAACATTTACGCAGCGACGCAGCGATGCGTCGATGCGTCGGCTGGACCGCGGCGGGTCAATGCATAACACGCACGGAGGGTACCAACGACCGCGCCGTGCGTCAGGCGTGGTGCTAGCGGCTAGTGCCCGAGGCCCCGAGCACTGGGCACTGGGCACAGGCACGCACGGCACAGCGGCAGCATCTGACGGTGGAAGAGAAAGACAATGTCGCATAAGCCTCCGGCCCCTACAGATGCAGCCAGGGGCGGGGCCGTGTCTTACATCTCTATCGAGGCGGGATCAGCTCCCGCCCTCCACTTCTCCGGCTTGGAAAGCCCCGGTGATGGCGGGTCGAGGTGCGACATTGTCACCGCGCATTTGGTTATTGCCATTGGGCAGGATACCGGTCTATGGCTCGCTGGAGCGTCTTAGCTCCCGCCTGGTATTAGCGTGGGCCCCGATGATGGCGGGGCGAGAGGCGAGGTGCGACATTGCATGTCACGCGTCATTGAGCTACTCAGCCTCGCCTCTGCGGAATCGGGAATGCTCAAATTTCCAGCACGCGGGATCACGGTGCCGCGGAAGAAAGACATCGAGGTGTGTACGCTCGGAGGCGTGTGTGGCACGCCGTGGCGGCAGCGGGGGCGGGCCAAGCGCATTCTAATATTAATTTCTGGATTTTGCCACAGAAACCCGACGGCAATTGGCAACCGCTGCCGAATCGCCCGACGACCCGACCATGCCGCGTCCTTCGCGGAGTTGCATGTACGGGCGCGCTGGCTGCAGGACGCGACCAGACGACGCGACGCGTACCACGGAGAAATGTGGCTCACGTTACACCTGACACGAAATCGGCACAATTCGCCGACATCACAATCGCCACGTTACGAGTTCAAGGCCGCCGAACATGCGACGTGTATTCATCAACTCCCAACGTTCTGGTATCGACCATCTAGGATCCCGCAGCGGCCATGCTCTCCCATCCTATCGCGACCGGTCGATGCAGGCTCCCCTCAAACGGCGCCTGGACGTGATAGACGACGCGCTAGCGTTCCAGCTGCTATCATAGAATCAAGCCACTGTACATCATGGGAGCGTATTGCGCCATCCTCGCCCACCGTGAGCGCGATACGATCCGACACGGGTCCTCTTCTCCCTTGTCTTGAGCTATTGAGCTGGGCCTGGGCCTCGTGGAAGGGCCGTCGTCTCGTGGTCGCGCCGAGCGTGCAGACGAGGCTGTGGTGTAGACATCTCTGCTTCCTCCTCCTTCCTGCCAATGCAAACTTCGCTGTCGTGCTTGATCTGCCTGATACACATGTCGATGCCGACAGATCCGCTCACCGCTGCACTGTCACAGAATCTCGTTGCATCAGCCACCGCCCTGCCGTGACTCCCCAGCGACCCGTCTTGGGCCTATTGCGTCCGCGCTCTATCACAGTCTATCGCGCGCGCGCAAAAGACGACGATCCATTTGTCGAAAGTATTGACGTTATGTTGGTCATCGGCGTGTCTCGCCCGCCGCTCTTGCCCCCGTCGTGCTCGCATCTTATGCACGCCTGTGCTGGCCGGCGCGACCTTGTGGCTCAGCGCGATGTAAGATTGTCAGACTGAGTGCGTGGCGTGTGGTGCGGATTGGTAAAAGCGACCTGGTGGCACCGCAATGTTAGTGAGAGCGCGTCGAGCGGGATCAGAAGTCGTGCTGGGCAGGTGCCACGCGGGCTGGAGAGATCACGACGAGGCCCGGGACGGCCGCTCGCTTGCATAACCAGAACATGAGTGATTGGCAGAGTGTGGCCGTGGTCGGACCGCTGGGTGGTGGGCGTGCTGTGGGCGCTGGCCGCCCAAGCCCGAAGGAGCATAGGCCAGGGGAATGCTGACAGGGTGAACGAGAGAGCAGCCCGAGCTCAAAACCTGTTCTGTGGCAGGAGAGTCGCGATTTTCCAGCTTTTGAAGGAGAATTTGAGGAGGAGGCGGGAGGAGGTGAAACTCCTCGGAGCGTCGCAGAAATCAATGTCGCAAAAGGTCGGGAAATGCCTGAAAGGGAAGGAGAGCGCCCAGGCAATGCACGCGAGATCGGCGCGACAGCAACCGGATGATCCGAATCACTGATGGCGTGCTGTGATTGGCTGCGTGGATTTCCCGGTGGTCGGTAAATACGCCCTGGGTTTGTCTCCTCCGAATGTCCTCTCGTCCCCTTCCCTTTCCTACCAGCCTCCCGTCAGACATTCACAACAATTGATTCTGCCACCGAATTCACCTGGGATTGCCACAACGCACGTAGAATGTGCCTACTGACCCATACAGCCCTTGCTCCCACACAGTTTGACCTAAAGCTCGTCGAGAGGTCGTCCGTCGCGCTGTACAGTGCCATTTCCGTCGGGTGAGCACTTGCCTATGTTTCTCGCCACGGAGGCCCCATTGCACCGCTTTCTCGCGCCTTCAGTCATAACGCATCCATTCAGTAACCAGGCAGAGTGCATCGCCCAGATGCACGTCGAACGAAACGCACGGTAGATGCCCTCTGCCGACATCCGCTCCTTCTAACTTTAGTCCGCCGCTCAAACAAATTTTCTAACAATATTCTCCTATATAGCTTCGACCGTTGGCAGCCTGCCTCGCTTGCGACGAACACACACGACCGCCACGTATAAATTCTACGGTGGCCTGATTGCCATCAGAGAACAATGTAAGTAGCTGCCACCCTCCATGTGCACCGCTGACCGACAGTCGCCACCCCACACAGTCGTCCGCTATTCTGGACCTCCCTGCTGTTCAACCGGCCCGCGCGACGCGTGGTGATTGACTTGCCAACGTCGGCGGCGACACGGTCATATCAACTCGGGCGCGCGCACGTCCGCCATCATTATAACACCCGTTTCGCTTGTCGACACATCCCTCGAAACAACGCTCACCGTCCAACCTCTACCCACCTATATAAGAACCCCGAGCCCGCTCTCGGGCGGGTCGTGACGGCTTCCATGCCCTTGAACTTCGTCTGCGGGCACGGCCCTACCATCAGTTTATTCTCAACTCTCACCGAAACGGAAGCAATACAGCGCGGCGCCTATCGACCCGCCCGAAGCTTGGCGCTATGCAGGTATATTTCCCAGCCCAATAGATACAATACGCGAAAGCTAATGGCACATTATTCTACTAAAGGGGCATAGGGTGTAAACGACCTAGGTATGGCGTAGACGGTCGGGCATAAGCTAATAGCATGCTTGGTATCATCTAGGCAGACATGGTGGCGGAGACTATAGAAGTACAACGGCGAAGGCAAAGAGGATACAGGTGAGTCGAACGACGCTATTCAAGCAGAGCAACGTTCCCGCTTCCCTTGCGGGAACCACACACAAGACACGACACGACCGGAGAACAAGAACAGGGAAAAGTGGAGCGCGGAGCGCGGGGATTATAGACGCGCGGCGTGCTGGGTTATTATACAAGGAAAATGCTGGACCATCGCTCGCGCACGACGTCGCGCCAGTCGACCGCGATGCCGGTATGTTGCTGGTTCAGGTGGTCGCGCTGGCGCCACATCTCGTCGACGACGCTGCGCGCTTGCGCCAGCGTGCCGCCGAGATAGCCGTCCTGGTGCAAGTTACACCGCCCACGCAAGAGCTCTCGGTACATGGGGTCGGCAGTCATGCAGCCCATGAGCGTGAAGGGGAATACAAGCGCGCGGTCGAATCCGCTTGGCGGGATGTTCTGTAAGTGGTCGAGTAGTTTGTTGACGGACGCAGTGATCTCGGGAACGCCTGTGGGAGAGGGAGAAGCGGGGGATTTATAGAGGAGGGCGTAGGGAGAGGAGAAGGACATGGGGAAGGTCGGCGAGGACAGGGGAGAGGCAGCGAGCGGGGACCAGGTGAGTGACGTGTCGATCGCGGGCGCGCAGAGCGACTCACCGGGGTGCGAGCCGCTGAGGACGGTGTGCAGGTAGAGCACGGCGCTCTCGCGGTACATCTGCGCAACAGTGTGCCGCGTCGCGTCGTCTGGGCCGGCGATGTCGTGGGCCATGCCCGCTGCGGACGCCATGCCCGAGGGCAGCGCACCGCCGGCCTCCGTCGTTGGCGACTCGGCGTAGTTGCGCCCTGGCCGCTGGCGCAGAGCCTCCTCTATCTGCCCGCCGCGCCTGATGAGCTCGCGCATGGACAATGTCCCCTGCGCTGCCTCCGCCTTCTTCCAGCTGGCAAGCGCGGCTGTCTCGGCAATTGCGAGAAGCGCTTCGTCGGGGCACCCGGTGAGCTTATCCATGCGCAGGTCCAGCTGGTCGTTGTTCGTCGCCGCCCAATAGCCCGCACCACCTGCACCGCCCTGGCTGAACAGCCGTCGGTAGACCGCGAGGAAGCGCGGTGGTCTCACAAATACGACCGCGGACATGATGTCGATCCACTGTTGTCAGGGAAAAAGGTAAGAGGACCGCAGAGTCAGCGTCGTGTGTGAGACTGTCAAAAAGAAGATGACGTACCATCGTCGCCTTCGCTGCGAACTTCTGCACGGGGGTCATGTTGACGAGCCGAAGCTTGGGGTTCTGCTCTTCGTGGATGCCCGTCTGGCCGAACCAATCATACGCCACCTCAAGCAGGGTCGCCCAGGTGGAACCGCCGCCGAGGAGGACGTGGTACGCGATGAGGTAGATCGCGGCGACGGCGTCCGTCTCGCTGTGCTGCGAGCCCATCGTGCGCACGTTGGAGAGTAGGAAGCACGCTTGGTCGTAGAAATGTCGGTGTACAGGCTGCTCGTGGCTCTGTGT
Organism: Ceriporiopsis andreanae CBS 279.92; assembly: GCA_001969225.1. Taxonomy (NCBI): domain Eukaryota; kingdom Fungi; phylum Basidiomycota; class Agaricomycetes; order Polyporales; family Meruliaceae; genus Ceriporiopsis; species Ceriporiopsis andreanae. The sequence goes on along the minus strand of ALYI01003703.1, from coordinate 10,646 downwards.
GTCTAAACCGTGTGCGTAGCGCGTACGACAGGAATGCAATGCAGCCAGTGCACAGATGGCGTATGCGACCGCGCCCCGCGGTTCAGACGAGACGATCTGAGATGGACGGATCACCGAGTTGTCAGTGATGATCGCGGGCCCGAGGAAAGAAGCACGTACGTAGTAGAGGGTTTCTGTCAGATTGTTCCCCGCGAACACGAACTGCATCGGCCGGACGTGCTCGAAGTAGTACGGGATGTACTCGTGCTCGGTGAGCGGCAGCTCGCGCGCGGACGCGGACGCCAGCGAGGCGGGCGAGAGGGACTGCGGCAGCTCGCTCGGGAGGAAGGTCGGGGTGTAGCTTGCGACGCCGGTGAGTGGGCTGTTGCTGTACGCGTTCGCGCCTGGGCTAAACGAGCTGCCGACGACGAAGGGCGAGGGCACTGCGATGCTGTTCGGACCGCCTGCGGCGCCTAGTGGGTCTGCAATGCGGGCGATCAGCGAACGGTAGCGGCACGAGGACGTTTGTACGTACCGAGTCCGGGAAGGCCGGACATCATCGTGCTCGGGCGCGACAGGCTCGCAGGCGTGTCATAGCGTTGCGGGTGCTGGTACAGCGTGTAGTCCGTTGGCCGACCTCGTCGCAGGGTGCTGGTGGTCGGGCCTGGCCCAGCGACCGCAGACGGGGCGTAGCGGTCGGACGCCGTCGCGCTGGCGCTATACGATGGCAGGGCGGCGGGAGAAGACGTGTTGACCGAGTTGTAGATCGCGCGCGGCTGACCGCGGATGAGCCCTGCGCGGGTGAGTTGCGCTTTGATGTTTGCTTTGTACTCTGCGACTTTTTCCTTGTCCTGTAGGCCGAGAGCCCAGGTCAGCCACGCTCGCGGCTTTTCTCGTGGCGCAGAGGGCACTCACCCGCATCCAGTCTGGCCGCCGTGGTCCCCACCCTAGACACTGTATGCCCAAGCGGCGACACGTTTTGCATGAGTCGCCGTCGACTCGCTCTTCATCGCATTTCTAAGGCGGGAGCAGGGGTCGGTACCGTGGCGTTTCGGGTGGGATAAAATAAAACATACCTTGCGCCGTACGCGACATGTCCTAGAGATTGTGCGGGGTGAGACAGAGACGCAAGCTGTACGAGTGCGCCACATACCAGCAGCCACCTCGCCCCGCTGAGCGCGAGCGAGTCAAGTCGACTGGTGACGCGCGTGTCGGTGTGCTGCGTGCAGACCTCTCCTCCTTCTCTCCCTCTGACGAGGGCTGCGGCGGGCCCAGCGACGTTGGCAGGGACATTGGGGACGCGTCCTGAGTAGAGGTGGAGGCGGACATGTCAGGAGAGTTCTGGTCTAATTCTGGAGACGATGCGTGGCTGCCGCTATCTGGTGAAGAGGGAGGTTTTGCTGTCATTAAAGCCATTGCAGAAGAGGGCCGGATGGGAGGGAGGCGGTATTTATTGTAGCTGTGCACGACGGAGGGAAGAGGAGGATGGTACGGAGCAGGTGGTTTTGCCTGTAAAAGGAGAGGTACTTTTAGGTATGTCGGCAGGACCGTGAATACCGAGGGTTAGAAGTAGCACAAGCCGTTTGATGGGAAGATCGTCACTAAGGGTCTCTGGGTATCTCTCCAATTGGATGCAGAATTCGGAGCAAACACACGGGGAAAAAACACAGCTGGGACTCGATCATGAGATCAATCGTTTGGATGAGCCAATTCCCTTACGTACCCATATCCTGTGCCTCCTACACAGGAGACATTCCAACCAGACACACACAAAACCCACCGCAACTTCGTTCTCCGACTTCTAACGTATTAAGTCCCTCGGCGCCATAGTCATCAATTCCGGAGCGCCTCACACTAAAGTTCCACCTTCATCGGTCTTGCCTTGCGAGCGACGCTGCACATACTCGGTCCTCGTCTCTGCCCGTGGGTCGCCATCACACATCCCAAGGCCATGACATACGTGCCCACCATCTGCCCTGCGAGCAGATCACAAGCACTACCGTGAGTATTTTCCGGTGGTTTGCATCCCGTAGTTCTCGGAGACGCCTCGCTCGGAGTGTAGACGAGGCATCCTGTCAAGCGCACATCCCAGCGGTCAAACGGTGGTTCTAGTGGTGGTCCCATGGCTGCTTGTCTCTCTGCGCAGATACCGACATGAGCTCGACGCCGCTAGCGTGCTGCCACCACCCACCTCGCTCTCCTTTCTCGGTCTCTTTACTCATTATCGACTCCGATCCCGGAGGAATAACCGAACCCAGCTTGGTTTATTGGATAAGAAATAAGAATATTCGGCAAGCCGGCCGCGGCAATTATCGATCTACACCGCTTTTGCCAATCAAACTACCGCGTGCGTTCCCTTTAACAGGCAAATCCACGTGGGTCCCACACTCACCGCCCCGTCTTCATCGCAATTTCACTCGAGACACTAGGAACAGCACTCGACTACCAACATCCGACCTGAGCAGCCTCTGGCTCACTGCATACCCCACGCTACCGACACCGGTCCTCGAGTCATTCTTGCTTGTCAGTATTCCGCACAAATATGATGCCGAAGGCAATGTTTGTCTTGAAACCAACAATGCGTCACCCGTACCTGATACTCTATCCCCTGCCGTTTGAGCTTTCGTGTGCGAGGTGTGCAGAGCGGGGCAAAGTCGCATGTTGTCCGGCGTTCATAATTTGGCTCCGCGCACAGGAGCGCCCCTGCCGACCACGCGGCACAATTGAGATACGGGGCGATCAGCCCTCTCCCTGTGTCACTTGCGCACTCCGAGAATGTCGCAGTGCGCTGCCGCATACAATGTCTGACAATAGTCATCCTCTGCGTCGCCTCTGAAGCTCTCTCCGCCGCACACCTGTTCTGACCCTCAAACAATGCATGGGCCATTGCCTGGATCGGTCCCGCCGCTTGAGACATCCTGAAACACTTGTGGCGAATGCCGGGGGCAACGGATACGAGCGGATACCGATGCGCCATCGCGTTCTCTGTGTGCTATCGCCCTGGCCTCTGCGGTGGCGAGACTGCCCGCAGCGCACTGCCATCACCGTTTGATGGACTGGGACCACGCTCGCCACGACGCTCAGGTCCCAAGCAACCTCAAGGCGTTACTTCCGGGAATTCGGACGTTCGGAAGCGACGCGCAATCGTACAACCATGTGCCGCTCGCCAGCACCGACGCGCACAGACGCGAAAGCCCGGAGATAATGGCCCTGTCGCGCCGTGCGGGCCCAGGGCAGGTCGTTGTCTGAGACGGCGGGTCACGCCCCGCGCCACATGAGAACATTGCATCGCTGCGCAGCGACACGCCACGCGGCGGGCCTCGTCATTGCCAGCAATGCCCGACCCGGAATATGACTCAGAGCAGCCCGAGCCAGCTCTCCACGTCTTTCGTTGGTCAGACGCACGCGGGCGTCAAGGAGGCGTACATTGACGGTGCGACGATGTACACCCATTAGGCAAGGCACGATCGCGGTCGATCGCAACGAGCCGCAAGTGTCGCAGCTGGCTGCTTGGCCACACCAGGCGCACGAGCCCAGCCAGAGTCTGCCGGCGACCCACGCGTCTCGAGACCCGCCACGGCACGCGCGCTGGGTGTCTCGCAGTCGCGCTTGAGCACAGAGGAAACGCGCACCTGCATTGTATTTGCGTCGCGCAATTTCAACACGCGGCGAGCGGGGTCGAGGATGACCACAGCTCGCCTCGCCACGACGCCACTCGAACATCCGCCTATGTCCGTGGCGGAGTTCACGATGGGTTCGGGGCTGAGCTGACTCGCGCGGAGTGTGTGTGTTGGTTTGGCATGTCTGGGATCGAGATGGCGCGATGCGCTTCGTCTTGGTTGGCTTTGTATGTGTTGAACCTGGTTCGATACGCAAGCACGTCAACCACCGCACGGGCAGCGAGAGACTTACCGATTCCCATCCTCGTCCTATCATTGCCTCTGCCTCCCAGCGTTTCAGCCCAGAGCAGCCAGCGCGTCATGCGCTGCAGCCCTGGGCTGAAAGTCCCTGGAGGACGCGGACCTCGGCGTGCGGTATCAAGCTTTCGCTGCTGGGCCGCACGCGATACGAGACATCCCTGCAGCGTGATGCGATCAAAGTTTGTGGGCAAGCTTGTCCTCGAATGGCCCTGCGGGCCCGGCGGTCGGGTATAGGCACGGTTTCTCCGCGCGAGGGGGGGCTTCTCGCGTCCTCGCTGTTGCCCGGCGCGGGCGCCAGGCGCCGCGGCGGGGATCGCGCGCATATGGTATGTGGCCTGCAGTTGCAGTTTCAGTGAGAAGAGCGGCGGCGTGCATATGACTGTTAGGCGTACGGGTGGCACCGCGCGCGGGCGTGGCGAGACGTCGTATCGGTAGCGGTAGCGGTATTGATATTTTGTGCGCTGTGTTTCAACGCGTGACATGACAGGTAGCGTGATAGAACCTGAGAACGAGAAGCCAAGCTGCGCATGAGAAGGACGATGCGGCAGGAGCAGATCCGAGAGCTACAGTACCTAGCAATATAGCGGGCAGAAGATAAATCCAAAATCCAAACTCGTAGCGGACAGGCGGGGCATGATGATAGATGATACAAGCGACAAGCGTAGGCAAGAGAGAGAAGGGGGTGGCTTTTTCGGGTTTATGTACAGGCCGCTGGGGCGCGGGGACGGGGACGGGCAACAAGGTATCGAGTATCGAGGTATGTGTGTATTGGTATTTTGAGATGGGCGAAGATCATTGGCAGCGTGACACTGAGAAGAGAGCATGGGTCAGACAGAGTTGGCGCAGATGGCAGATAGAGAAAAAAATAAACGGAACATCGGGATCTGAGATACGGCAGGGTCCAGGAGCGTGGCAGGCGAGTAGATACCGTGGTCTATGCGGTGGAAGATGGAGGGGGATCCTCCCAGGGCGGTCGGTGGGCGGATGGCAGGATGGGGGGATCGCGCGCAGAAGGGTCCGTAGAAAAAATGTGGCGGAGAACGGGGCGGGCAGACGGGCGGCGCGCGGGGCGGGCGTGGCGGTCAGGCGTAACAGGATACAAAGGCGGGGGTGCTGCATAAAGGCTGTGCGCGCGCACCCGGCGGGACAGCGCTGGTTAGGGGGCGTGGTGAGGAAGGGTATCCGAGCTGAAAAAAATATGCGGCCGTCGAGCGCACCAGCGCGCTGCCAGCGGGCAGGGAGGCCCCGACGCACGCCGCCCTGCGCCCCGCCAGCACACCGACTGCTGCGCCCGAGACACTCGCGAAAAAAAAAACGGGAAAATTCGCGGCGGGCGAATTCGCGGCCGGCTACACGAGCAGCAGCGCCTCGCCCTCGCGCATGACGTCGCGCCAGTTGACGGGCGCGCCCGCGTGCTGCTCGCGGCGGTACCACACCTTCTTCATGAGCTGCATGACCTCCGCGACGTTCCCCACGCCCTCGCCCTGCTGCGTCTCGAGCAGCTGCAGCAGGAACGCGCGCTGCTCGCGGCTGTCGGTGAGGCACCCCGCGAGGCAGATGCCGAACACGACGGAGCGCAGCACGGAGCGCGAGACGAGCGGCTTCGAGAGCGGCACGCGCGAGAGGTGCTCGATCACGTCTGCGACGCCGGACACGATCTCGGGCGTCGAGGGGAAGTCCCCGGAGAGCACGGTGTGCAGGTACACGCGCGCGGATGCGCGGAAGATGTCGTTCGTGAGGTGGCGGCGCAGCTGCACCTCGCTCGCGCCCCCGCCGCCGTACGCATTGTGCTGGCCGCCGCCCCCCATCCCATACATCCCCATGCCCATACCCATACCCATCGTGTGCGCATCCATACCCAGCCCATGCGCATCCATCCCATGCCCGTGCGCATCCAGCCCCAGTCCCAGCCCCGCCCCATGCGCATAAGCGCCCGCCGGGGTCGACACGATCGGCGAGCGCGCGGCGGGCTGCAGAAACGCGCGCTCGATCTCGTGCCCGCGCGCGACGAGGTCCGGCACGGAGAGGCAGTTGCGCCGCCGCTGCGCCTCCTTCCAGTACGCGAGGTTCGAGATCTCCGCGATCGCGAGCACGATGCTGTTCTCGCACCCCATGATCGGGAGCATGCTCGTCTCGGGCGGTTCCGCGCCCCCTCCTCCTTCATGATTACCCCCATGGGCACTGGACGCGGGGTCGTCGATGTACGCGTGGTGCCGCCGGTCGAAGAGCTCGCGGTACGTCTCGAGGAAGCGCGGCACCGTCTGCGTCGTCACGCTCGCGAGCACGTCGAACCACATCGTCGTCTTGATAATAAACCGCGTGCTCTCGCTGCAGTGCCTTAATATCTCCTCCGGGCCCACGAACCGCGGGTCGCTGAGCACGCCGCGCACGTACGCGCTCGCGACGTCCAGGAACGTCTCCCACGCGCCGCGCCCGCCCGCGAACAGTATCGTCGACACCGCATGCAGCCCCGCCATCGCGTCGCCCTCCGTGTACTGCTGCTTGCTCAGCAGGCTCTGGAACAGGCGCTGGTACAGGAAGTTCGCCGCGGGCACGACGGCGGTCACGCTCGCCTCGCCCTCGAACCCCGTGCGCGCGCGGTGCAGCGCGGCGAGCATGCACGCCGCGTCGCGCGCCTCGTCGCTCGACTGGATGATGTTGTAGATGAAGTGGTTGATGTGCGAGTCCGAGAGCAGGTACTGGATCGGGAGCACGTTCTTCATGTAGTGCATGATCAGCCGCTGCTGCTCCTGCGGGATCGAGGCGTCGTACGGCGTCACCGCGTACGGCAGCGCGACCGCGGAGGACATCTGTTCGGGAGAGTCGAGGTCATCGTCAGAGGGATAGAAGTTGTACGTCGGGCCAAACGAGCTCTCCAGCGCCGGTTGTGGTGGCGGCGGTTGCGGGTTGTAGCGGACAGCGGACGATCCAGAATAGGAGAGCCCTGCCAACGAAGAGGGCATTGAGCAAAATACATTCACAAATACAACTAGTAGCGGTACGGAGTCTTACAGGACGACTGGGCAGAAGAAGAAGTTGTAATAGGGGGCACTAAGCTACCAGACGGCATAATGTTCTGCGAGGGACCAGCTGTGTTATACAGAAGGGTTTCGGGACCCGGCAGCATGCGCCCGAGGGACGCAGGGTCATGGGGGTGCGGGTGGGGGAGGGAGTGGGGATGGGAGTTATTCATGTCTGGAAGATGGGCGGACCAGGCTGCATGATATTACTACCGGGAGGCAAGAAAGAATACTGAGAATAGTACATACTGGTCTGCTGCTGCTGCGGCGGCGCGTACTGGTGCTGCTCTGCGGGCATGGTGGGGGGGCCGGCGGGGCCGTGGTGGTAGTTGCTGCCGTTGTCGCGCACGTACGACTGGTTCGCCTGCTGCGAGCGGTGACCGTCTGCGGACGAGGTGGAGAGGGTGGGTGTGGGGGGCGTGCCGGGGGTGGGCTGGAGATTCTCGACGAGGACGAGGACGGGGGGTTCGCCCTCGTTGGACCTGGGGCCCGAGCCCGAGTGGCCCTTGATCATGCCCTGCGATGCGAGGAAGGACTTTATTTTCTCCCGCAACTCGGTGACGCTATTGTTCTCCTGCGCGCGAGGTGAGCGATTAAAATTTTTTCACGACGGGGGCGACGACGAGCTCACCCTCATCCAGTCGGGACGCTTTGCACCAAAGCCGAGACACTGGAGCCGGAGACGGACGCAGGTCTGGCAGGCCCCCTCTCCGTTGGGCTGCTCGTCGCATTTCTGTTCGCGAGGTCGTTGTCGTCGATCGGGTGACGTCGTGGCGAGGGCGATCGAGGCGAAAGGGGCGAGGAGGGCGTCTGTGGTGAGCGAGGCGTTTGTGGGAGGGGACGAGCGCGTACCTTTCGGCGAATTCTGCAGGTGTAGCAGCCCGACTTGGCTCTGACGGCGCCTTTTGGCTTGGGCGCTCCGGGCTTTTTCTGGGTCTGAGGCGGACTGCGTGCGGCGGCAGAGATGGAGGAGACCTGCTTGCGGGGGGAGGTGGGGAGGTCAGGCATGTGTTGAGTTGGGGGGAGGGAGAGAGGGACGTTTGCGAGGGCCGGCTGTTGAGGAGATTGTTGGTCAGATTGCGGTATATGTACCCTGGGCGCTGTGTAATCCACCGTGCGAAGGGCGAACGGAGCATCCTCTGCGGGCGGCTGCGAGGGATCCATAACCGGAGAGAACGCAGATGGCGAGAACGCAGACGCGGGGCAGACCCCGAAGACACACCCCATCTCTTATCCATCACAGACAGGCGCCCGTCCCCCCCTCGGCCAATCGCATTTAGGGGACCCGCCCACAATAAACGCCCGATGCGGTAACCGCCCTGCGCCCCGGCGTCTCCTCCCCTTGTTCTCCTTTACAGATAACGAAATTTATTTTGTAGCCCACGGTCACAAGCCTGCACAGCCGCTCAGATCGGAAAGATGGCCATGAATAAGGCACCCGCCCTAGCCGCCCGTCTAGACCGTCTCGGCCCCAGCGAACGTCCGCGGTGGCCTGAGGGGGCGACGCAGGGAGGGAGCGACGTCGCAGTCCCCGCCGCCGTCGTCGCCCTCGCACTCGTCACCCGTTGCGGATCCACACCCGCGCGCGCGGGGGCTCGAAGCACCTCCCATCAAAAATCGCAAAATCGAATCACGATCCCACCCGTTTCACCACTAGCTCAGGAGCCCTCCGCTGATGGCGTGCGCGCGAGCGACCCTCCTTCGTAACCGTATTATGCAGCGACGCTAGCCCAGCCGTGCCCATCCGACGACGCCATTTGCCATCATCCCATTCCATTTGTCGAGGACGCCATTTGTCGACTCTCGACGACGGCGGCGGCCTCCGACGCGGATCCGGGCACGGGCTTCTACGAGGACTTGTTGCGGTCCCGGTGTGGGTGCCCCGCCGCGAGGCTAGGTGATGCAGGGCACCGCAGCGATCGCGCGACAGGTCGAGAGCGGGCCGCGCCAGCCTTGCTTTGTGTGTTACACGCACGGCATCCTCAATTTCGAATGCGCGTGCCCGTGTCCATTCAGTTCCATCGCGGATGTAGGGAATCTCGGTTGCGGATGTAAGGAATGACTGGGATGACTGGGATGCATGGAACACGCGTAGCCTAGGGGACGGGCGATGGAAGGGGGGTGCCCTCGTTCTCCCGCACGCGGGGAGTGGGGTGCGGATGACACCCTTGTGAGGGGATTTTATACCCTCGACGCTTGGACGCTTGACGGACGCGGACACGGTCGACGCTTGCAACATCAACCCGCACATCGACGCTTGAACGGACGACGCTTGCTTGGACGCCACCCCGCACCCGCACCCCGCACCTTTGGACGCCACTCCGCACTCGCCTTTGGACGCCACCCCCGCGCTTTCCTGCGACGTGCGCTTGACGACGACGCGACGCGTCCGTGCGCTTCGTTAATGAGCCCGCGACGCGTCGCCGCCCGCAGAGCGCCCTCGCCTCGACCCCACCGTCCGCGTCCAAGCGCTCGCGCTCGCGCCTGCGTCCCCCACCTCGCCGAGCCGCGCTTGGTGTTGGTGTCGAATATGGTAAAATAAAACACTAAATAAAATAAAATATATATTGACAGTGACAACGAGTCGGCAAACTAACAACCCGACAACGCAGAATCATCCCTACTGGTGTCTAACATAATACTGCGTGCTCCGTGGAGCCCGCACCAAAGACTAGCCCTAATCCTCATACGCCTGCATTTGTAGATAATCGCCATCGCGCATCTTGCTCGCACCCGGGATCAGAACGCCTAATTCCGCAGCGGGTAGCGGGCAGTGCAGGATTGATAGGGTACGTATGATACGTAACAGACTGGCGTGAACAGTAAGGAGGGTTTGTCGGACTCGAGGCGGGTTCGGGGTCGGATTCGGGGCCGGCTCGCAGTCTATGATGCATGTGCGCGAACGCTTGAATGGTGGACAGTGGACAATAGATAGCGGACTGTAATGAGCGATGTACCGCTGCATTTAATGGACAATGGCGACTGGCATGTACGAGCCGCTATTCGGCCCGTTTTCGCGTTCGAGACCAACATACACGCACTGAATGTACGTTTGCACATGCGTCTGCGTAGAACAACAGATTTCAGAGGATGCACTGCCCCCCATCCCAGCCTCGCCTTCGATAGATCATAGACGTATAATCCTAGTAAGAGTCGCGATGCTTCGGCTTCGAGACCTGTACGCGGAATGACTCACAAGCTTGGGCGATTTCGACGTCGAATTTCGAAGGCCTCTGATTTCCAACGTTGCTTGAATGCAACTCCGACCTTCCTCGACCCTCGATCCTCGACTAATATCGATACTGAATCCGATCCTGGTTCAGGTAAGCAGTACACCTGTCCTGTCCTGGTACCTGCAGCTACCCTACTCACGACCCGACTACCATTATCCGTCGCACAGCCCGCCCACATACAAGAGCCCACATGCGCATCTCGCACAGCCTGCCCAACCGTCGCCGTCCCTGACCTCGCACTAGTCCATCGACCATCGCACTCATCCCATGACAGCATTTCCATCGTCTGTCGTACGATATCGATGCTCCGCACCTGCTTACACGTACGAGCCTGCTTACGCTAACGCGGCCGATATTAACACCGATGATCCCAGCCCCAGCGCGTGCCCACTAAAGCGTGCGAGCGAGGGTGCCACTGACACTGCCAGATGCCAGACGCGTGCGACCACTGCCAGATGCCACTGCCAGATAGGCTCCCCCCCCCCGGGGCGCCC
>ALYI01003702.1:0-31205 GCA_001969225.1 Ceriporiopsis andreanae CBS 279.92 | reverse complement strand
CCGGAACATGTCATTAGACCGAGGCGCAAACATGAAATCTACAGTAAACTACCGGCATTGTAGATCGTGATAGAAGTAGAAGCAACGACGTGGAATGAATTGCAGACGGATACGTATACGAGGACGACGACAGACTAAATCAGAGGCAACGATGTTATCGGAAGCTTATATAGATAAATAGGCGTATGGATGGTGGACGTAGCGAGTAGGACAGCGTGAGGGAAAACAACGGATACAGCATGGTTAGGTAGAGTATGAATGGGTGATGGATGAGTCCGCGGTACTTGAACAAATGAGACAATGTAACACTTTCGATGGTGGCAGGTGCAAATAATAAGCCAGGTTGGCTGGAGAAAATGTCATGTGGTGGTATCGGTGGCGCGGCGCTGCTCTCGCACAGATGTGTGGTCAGTGCTCCTGTCGCGCAACGCTCCCCGGACCGATATCTTGCTCGTCCATGAGCACGCCTTCGTCTTCATCGTCTTCCTCCCCGTCTTCCTCGATCTCCTCTCCCTCCCAGGACTCCTCGTGGCCATCGACGGCATCCTCCCATGCGGTGATACCAACTTCGTCGTCGTCTGCAACTGTTGTCTCTCTTGGTGGTGCGGGCTCCGCGCCTAGATGAGCGGGCTCAGGCAACACGGGCGCAGGCGGTGCTCCCTCGGCGTGCATCCACTCGTCGTCCCACAGCTGCGCGACCCGCGCCCGCTTCTTCGGGTCCCGCACAAGGAGTCGCGCCACGACGCGCCGCATGCCCTCGCTGTATGCCAGCGCCGTCCCGCGTAGCGGCGGCTCCGCGGGCGGCACCTCGGGCCAGGTGTACTCGCCCTTCGCGATGCGCATGAGCAGCGCGCGACGCTCGCTGCGCTCGTCCCGCCGTGGCCCACGCACCCTGCGCGGCGCGCCCTCCGCGTACCGGTCCTCGTGCCGCACGCCCTCCTCCTGCGGCGCCGCGTCCCAGTTGTCGAACGGCAGCCGGCGCGTCACGAGCGCGTACAGCACGACGCCGCACGCCCACGCGTCGCTCTCACGCCCGTCGTATGGCCGCCCCGTGACGAGCTCGGGGCACGCGTACGATTCTGAGCCACACCGGGTCGTGAGCAGCGGCGCCGCAGGGTCGATGAAGCGCGAGAGCCCAAAGTCGGAGAGTTTGATGAGGGGCGCCGCCGAACCCGCCGCGGAGAATGGAGAGCGTGTCAGAAGGATGTCTGTGGAAAGTTTCGTCAGTATGGAAAGTAGAGTTTAGGACGGTGTGACATACTTTCAAGCTTGATGTCGCGGTGGACGAGACCGACTGCGTGCATCCATCCCACGGCCCGACAGAGCTCCCCGAATATGCGACGCAGCACCGGCTCAGTAAGGTGCGCGTGCGTCTCCGGAGCGGACACAAGATCGAACAGTTCACCGCCAGGCACATGCTCTAAGACAAGTAAGTGATGCGATGGGGTACTAAAGGCGTGTATGTATGAGACAATGGAGGGGTGCGAGATGTGCTGAAACAGATGGTGAGTATTCCGCTGCGTTTACACGCATTCACCGACGTTAGACGCACCTTGAGCACTTCTACCTCTCGCACGAAGCTCACGCGCGTTCTATCGTCTTTATCACAGAGCGATCTATCCGTCATCTTCAGCGCGACCAGCCGTCCCTCTTTCTCCCCATCCTTCTCTCTGCTCTCAGATCCGCCCTCACTTCGCTCCCGGAACCACAGACTCACGCTCTCCTCGCTCCCAACGCTCTCGGTCTCATGCAACCGCTCATCGGTGCTCACTTTAGGCAGGGCGCCGTCTATCTTGCGTCTCAAACTGCTCTTTCCCGAACTCAACCGCTTCAAACTCCCGCTTCCCTTCCTGTTCAGGCTCTGGCTGCGCTGACTCTTGCTCCGCTTCAAACTACTCTTCCGCACCACCTCTAATCTCCCAACGCGCCCGCTGACATCCCGAGCCAACCAAACGCTGCTGAACGCGCCCTGCCCCAACGTGCGAACCAATTGCAACCTGAGACCGGCTCTGTCCTCCGACGCCGCAGGCAGCGCCTCTTCGACAATATCGCCCGGTTTCGGCGTGGGCGCGGGCTCGGGAGGGGGCGGGGTGATGATCTGCGACGAAATCGCGATGGGGGTAGGGAGGCTGGACGCGCCATCGTCGGCGGGCGGAATGAGCACGCTGAGCGGCTTGTGCCAGTGCTTCCCCTTCGGTGCGGGCTCCGGGTCGAGGCGCGCGGGCGGGGCGGGCTCTGGGCTGCGCGGCGCAGGCTCCTGCTCGCGGTACTCGTCCGGGTCGAGCTCCACGAACCCCCGCCGCCCCGCCGACGGCGGACCGTATGAGGGGAGGGCGTGTCCGTGCAGCGAGCCCTCGCGCGAAGGCAGCGCGTCGACGCCGGTATAGCGGACCCGCGAGGGGAAGAGGCGGGAGAGCGGCGCGAGGCGAGCACGCGCAGAAGCCGGGGGCGAGTTTGGCGGGGATGGATCGGGGGATGTGGGGGCACTGCCGTGCGGGAGGGAGCGTATACTTGGTGGAGGGGCGGGCTGCGATTCTGGCGACGGCGTGTTGAAAAAGGAGTCGTTCAGAGACCGAACCGAGGGCGGCGGCGGGGACGACAGGAGGCGAGGCGTTGTGTCTGGGTCGTTCTGCTCGAGTGCCTTGTCTCTCAGCGACGCAGGGGTCGACGCCGAGGAGGTCATTGACGGCGACCGTGAGATCGGTGGCGGCGGGTGTAGCTCAGAATTATCTGAGAATGGGGAGCCAAAGAAAGCGTGTGTCTTGCTGCCGCTAGCCTGGGAGGGCGACGGAGACAAGGGAGAGTGTGGCGGCGCGTCCGATAATGCGGAGGACATCGAAGAGGCTGAGGTGAGAATACTCAAGTGAGACGACTTGGACGACGAACTGCCTGGCGATGATGGGTCGATGAAGTGGTGTCCATGCTGGTACCAGTTGTCTATCATTTCTCGTTGGAGAGCACGAAAGCAAAAATTCTGCAAGATGAGAGTAGTGAGCACGGATGCAAGGTCGAACCAACGAAGAGGAGGCCAAGGTAAATATCCAAAAATTCATGACCGAGCCAAGCTCCGCGCAGTCTCCATACCCCAGGCCAGATGGTATGGTTTTAGGCGAGGTGGCGTTGCACGAGGATCTTGGGACCCTGTGTTCAAGGAGGCGCATGGCGTCGGAGGGGCTCGAGCAGCGCGGCCACGGTGGACCGCGCCGTCGAGAGGGCGACGCGGCACGGACGGGAAATTTATAAAGACAAGAACTCACCTGCAGAAAGCAGATGTCTTCCTCTATGAAAGGCGGGCCTGCGGGGAAAGGTGTCAGAGCTCGGCCGTTCAAGGTAAGGGAGACACTGCGGTTCCAGACGGCTTGTGGGAGGCCAGATGAAGAGAGGGCTGAAAGACGGGGAAAGCAGGGGGATCACCCTGTCACGCCAAAGCCATAGGAGGTTGGAATTGGACTCCGAGCAGTGCAAGGAGAGTGGGAAGATGAAGGAACGTTCGTCGCGGGGGCAAGCACGGGCTGCAGCCTCACCCAAGGCGCGCAACGCGACTCCATCAACTTGCCTCCCACCATCACGATGCCCAACGACATCAGCGACAGCCGACTCACCTCGGAAAGATTCTGCTCAACGGCCTCGACTGTCTCCGGACGGCGGGGAGGCGGGGCACGGCTGCGGTTGTGAAACGCGGGGTAAGGATACAAAGGTCGTTAAATACTAGGAACTGCAAGGTCGTCAGGGTATCAAAGGTCGTCAATACGACATAGCCAGAGGTTGTTGTCGAAGACTAAGCCGTGCTCCGGGGCGAGTGCGAGAGTCAAGAGGGCGAAAATACGACCGGGCTTCGTCAGATTCGAGCGTCGGACCTCGGTGCATTTCCTTTTCTCCCTCATCCGGACAATTGCTTCCGCAAATCTCTTCTCTCCCTCCGACCTCGACCTTACCCCGCATGCTCGCAGTAGGCGACGAGAGACATCTCTTGCGCTCTGTCTAGTGGTTCGACTCGTCTCGCTTCTCCACCGCAGCGCACCGTCGACCAGCAGGTACGTCGTTCGTTTTCAAACTGAGCGGATCCGCGTTGATTGGGTTGCGCGATGACTCCGCCAGCAGATAACGTTGACTGGCGGGCCAAGACACGCCGATAACACTTCGTGTGACCGCATGTCCCATCTTACACGAGCGGCAAGATACCGTGGACCCCCGTCTGTCGGCCGCAGCGTAAAGCATTAGAGGGATGCTCGGGGAAGTAGGGAGAAGAGTCACAGGTGAGTAGCATATCCACTGCGCAGTTGGTCAGACGGACAACGACGTATCTTCTAGATTTCATTCCAATCATCGCGTTGCAATATCGATAGGTTACGTCACGGGCTGCGAGGCGTATAAAGGTTTCGCCGCGCCCTCTTCTGAGGCCTCGCAACGACGTGAGTTCACGCCCCATAGTATACTCCTCAAGTCCCGCGACCGTGGTACGCATACTCGCAAATGACTCCTACTCTTGCTTGAACTTCTTGGCGTTGTTCAAGCGGGGGCGGGAGCTGTTTGTGCCTACGCGCATCTCGACGTCTCTGAGGACAGTTGCGGTCAGGGTTGACGACCGGATAGCATGAAACACAGGACTAGGCAATGGCGCATATGTATGTACATCTGCGTTTAGAAGACACTGCGGTTTTTTTAATGCCACTGGCTCGTATGCTACGACGCCTCGTGTATGTCGCACCGGCGCGACAGGGCTTGCTCCTGTATTCCATTACGCCGTGTGTCATCTCTCAATTAATGACATACGCATGGACTCAATCGTCTATTCTGCACAGTCGTATACCCATCCCTGGTTACTTGATGTACCACAACTCGTGCATTGGGTCATTTACGTCGCGAAATCCGTTCGTGTTTGTCCCTGTTATGATTGGAAGCAGGGTCCCTACTTTCTTGGGTGACGCGGGCGCTTGTACACCTTGGCCTGACGACGTTGAACGACATCCTGTCCGCGACCCTAGCCTTGCCGAGCACGAACCCTCTGACCCATGTCAGCTGCTGCAACCATTCTGTATGATACGGCGATGAGTGATTGTGAGTGCTATTGCCCTGGTCGTCGCAACTTGGACTGACTGTCAGAGAAACTCGACTGTGTCCTCGTCCGCAGCGTCCAATCGTGTCGCGGACGCACGGGAACGATGCATCGAAGTGAAATCAGCCGAAATGATCTTGGAAACGTCACAGAGTCGGTTCCATGCCGCTTTAATTGTCTCCAGGCTCATCATACGTCTACCTAACAACAGGTACTACAGCACTGCTTGAACAAGACGGGACCGTTGTGTTGAGGCACACACAGGCCGCCTTAAATCTTGACATCCTGATCGAAGTGATGTTCCTCATCGAACATAGGCGCGATCTGCTCGCTGCCATGCGATGCTGCCACCTATGGTACGATGCCGGGCTCAAGCCCATGCTCTACACGGTCAAACTCGGACACGCAGGACACTTGCCTTCTTTCTGCCGCTTCATGCCGCCTAGGAGTCCGGCGAGCTTCCAGGCCCTCCGCGAGCTGGAGTTTCCGATTTCGAAAGACGGTTTGGACGAAACGCCTGACCACGCCGAACTAATCGTAGGCATGCTCAGAGGCGCCCGCGCGCTCAGGACGCTGTCCTTTAATAATAATATCTGGCTACTCGCCCGGGTATCATCGCGTCCTACACTACGCTTTCCGTTCTGAAGTTCGACTCTGACGATGTGGCCTTGACGAAGTCTATGCTCGCGCCGCCCCGGTCCTCGCTAGCGGACATTGAAGTCGTGCTGTACCCCGAAAAGGAATTGGATCCTATCTCTCTACTCCGCGGCTCATGCATGTCTCTCATCACTGCGCGGCTCATTATGTCTGTCAAATTCGCCAGTGCCGACTACACCTATCCGCTCCTAACACACCTCCACATTGGCCTCATCCCGAGCCCCCAGCGCTCAGTGATGGTCCCTGCATTCCCCAACCTGCGCGAGCTGTCGCTCCATGACTACCGAGCCAAGAGAAACGTGCGGCCCGAATCTCCTCATGATTTGGAACAGCTCCGGCACGACAACTGCGCCGCCCAGCAAACCCGTGCATGGCGCTCCCTCGACAAGGTGAGCACAGATCTCACGACGCTGCACCTCATGGGCCTCCAATGCCGCGTTGACTTCCTCGATGTCACCTCCGAGCTCGGTTGGGAGGGGAACACGTCGTGGCTGGCGACAATACTGAAACCCATTCGCCCGCGACGGCTCGACATCACGTTCAACGCCGCGTGCTGCAGCCTGCGAGACCTCCCAGAGGCGCTGAGTGCCGGAATAGAGGAGCTCGACTGGCTCGGTCTGAGCATTGCCTTCGATGAAAGCATTGACTCGCCAGAAGCTGCTGCGGTGAGCATCGCGCATATGGAGAGAACTGGATATGTGCTGAACGCCGCAGGACGCCCTGGTTGACACGTTCATCGGGCTGAACATCAGCAAGCTGTCTCTTTCACTCTATTGGTCAGATTTCGAAACCATATGGCCCTTCGGAGCGGAAAAAGAGGAGCCCGCCGCGACGAAGTTCATGAGGCGCTGTGCGGCGATGTTCGATGTGCATGAGTTTGTCGCGCGTGCAGGAGCGGCAGCCCCGCATCTTCGCTTTGTCCGCTTCCTCTATAATCAGTGGGTGTCGTACTGTTTGGTATTGCGGGAGGAAGACGACACGGTCGTATTGGAAGAGGTGGACCAAACGAGAGGCGCAGAGATATTTGAGGCGTCAACATGATCGAGTATCGGTGAGTTTGCATCGCATAGTCCATCAAGATACACTTGCTGATAATACCTTTAGTATTTAAGTGCTGTGCTGATCGGATTGATCATGGTCGCGCTCCAGATCACTACATGGCGGGTGGCTTGTCTGTGCTCGAGAATGCCGGACAATGACCTCAGGTCTGGGTCGTGTCTTGTTTGTGGAAGACTTGTTTGTGGACCCCTGCGACGCGGTGTCTATGTCTTGCTGGGCACACCTGCATTGCCGTCTGGCGCACAATGTTCTAGAATAATCTGTGTGCACAAGCCCGTAATCCGCCACGATCACAGAGATACACCGCTGACCGGCACTGATTTTTCGAGGGGGGATATCAAAGGATAAAGGGCCTGGGACACCCGGAGTATCCCGCATGATGAAAATGTAGGCGATTTCGTGAAAGAATGCCTGATTATCACTTTTCGGGAAATTATGGTCAAAACTCGAGTTGTTTTCGTCCGGAAAACGATGGTATGCTTTCCCCGACGCCACAGCTAAGAAACCGGAAGATTCCCGTCCGATTAAACGACACAAAGATTTCGCTCGAGAGCGTCTCGAATAAATTCATATTTTACCACGAGCCGAAACCACAAATATTTCTGTGTGCTTTATCTCGGGGAAACCGAGGTAGAAACTCGATGTCCTATGCGACGGGCAAATTCAACATTTCCGCCCGAGTCTGACCGGAAGATAAACTATGAATTTATCCTCGGAAATTATCTGTGTGGGAGTGGGAGTGGGAACGGGAATGGGAACGGGAACGGATCCGTGAGTGGGACCAGGTCCACGAGCGGGCGACACAAAGGGCTCTGAAACGTACCACGAGAAACAGGATTCCCCGCAAGAACATTTCTATGGCCGTATTGTCGACTCTCGCACGTCGTACGGTTCGGCAGGAACACTCTCTGATCCTCGCAAGTATGCGAGAATTAATCACGCAACATAAAGGTTCTCAGGAGAAGGCCTGTCGAAAAACGTATTTTGTTAGATCAGTTGTTAGCTCAGAATAAAGTGGCCCTCACTTACCGAGGTACTCACGACACTTCGTTCGATATGTAGCTGGACTGGCGCATAAGTTCCGTCAGCGAGACTCTCGGCTAGTCGAAGGCTTGCAAACTGACCGGGCAATTTGGGGAATCAGTCACAAAGTCAGAATCGTCCAGGAATTGCGCCCGGTACTTCCAAGTACAGGGGAGTTTGAGGCACGGTGGCATCACGAGGCGTTTCGAAAGTCGTGCTTTGGACAACGTACCAGCTAGACACAGTCCTGCACGAAAGCCTTCTCGGTACTGCGTCTGATACGTGTGCGGGCTATCTCTGGCACGTCGTGGCTCCATCGGCGAGAGTCTATAACATCGAAGGCATGCAAAAACTGACAACTGTATCGGCACTTACACGACTTCAGCAATGGCTGCGAATCACGCCCGATACAGTCACCTCCAGAGAGAACCTGCCAAAAGACGTTGGCGTTAGAATTGGTTCGAAGAATTGAAACAAGCCGAACCGTAGATAGAACCGTAATAACAGCCGCGATCGATGCTCTGAGATGCTGCTCATTGATTGTGTCCCGCGCGAGAGTCAGAGTTGAATACTCGACGTGCTGTACAGTGGCTGAAAACTCCCAGACCTGCGATCGCCTGCGAGCCGAAGCTGAGCGTAACCATGGAACACTTGCGAGCAGGGACCTGACACCGAAGGGACGACAGCGAGCAAAGTCAAAGTCTAGCGTAAAATTAGGAGGATCCCAGCAATATTGACGTGTTTCGTGGACTGGACCATGGTAGGTAGGGGAAGGCAAGCTCGCGAGTTCGCGCTCTGGAAGGAAGGTGGATGGTGGCCGACACGGGAAGGCGACCTCGGCTATGTGCCTTCCACGTGACAAATTTCGCTCTTCCTCTTTACCCTCACGCAGTCGCTTCCTACACCTTCACGATGGTGAGTCTCCCGTGAACCCGCCACATGGACTTATCCAAGCATCTTTTTCCCCGTCCTGGACGTCTTTCAACGCGTCTTACTTGCCCCGCAAGACTCTACCCTCGCTCCTGGAACGGGCCGGTTTGTCTCTCTGCTTTTGAACCTCTTCTGCACGAGCGAGCAAAGACCAGGAGGAGGAACCGGATGTGGGAGCTGGAGCGGGAGTAGAAGCTGGAGCGGGAGTAGAAGCTGGAGCGGGGGTGGGGAGATACACGAGATGCTGGATGCAACGGATGAAGGCGCAGGTTGGGTTTTGGGACACCTCAACGTCGTTCACCGCGGTCCAGCTACGGGTTCAAGGCAGATTACTTCCTTGTGATCGCAAGTGGAATGGCCGTTGTGAATTTGTCGTCGGAGGGCGAGTGAGGGGCGTGATAGCCTTTGTGTCCTCGGGTCCCGTTTTTCATTATTGTCCACTGATCAAGGCTCCTAGCTTTCTCGATCCACTTTCACAACGCGACCGTATCGCGAACCACACCCCCGGTATGTAAGTGCACGTGTTCTCGGGTAATGCGCACAATCCGCCCGACATCTGACTGACCACGACTACGCATAGGTCTTCGCCGACTGCGAAAATATCAGCTCATGTACCTCGATCCATTCCATCGGATGCAAATACTCACTTCCAGCAATCTGTCAAGGTCGCTCGGACCGCGCACATACTTCTCAGAGGCGGAAGGCCGCACATGGAACACGGCCTGAAGGCGTATAGTCCATCCAGTTGTAGAGCGGTTTGACCTGTTAGGTTTATCAGCCGTTCAGCCTCGCTGACCACGTACTTAGTCATCCAGCACGCCCTACGTCCTTCGACCACCAGGAGATGGTAGGGTTCTCCGCTAACCACGAAAGTATGAACCCCGGTCAGTGTACCTCGATTCTGATTCACGTCTGGACAAACACTTCCAGCAACTCTCGAAGTTGCCTGGATTGCACATGCGTCCATCCGCACGCGGAGCGGTTTGACCTGTTAGGTTTATCAGCCGTTCAGCCTCGCTGACCACGTACTTAATCATCCAGCACGCCCTACGTCCTTCGACCACCGGGAGATGGTAGGGTTCTCCGCTGACCACGAAAATATGAACCCCGGTCAGTGTACCTCGATTCTAATTCACATCTGGACAAACACTTCCAGCAACTCTCGAAGTTGCCTGGATTGTACATGCGTCCATCCGCACGCGGAGCATCTCACTAGCAGTTACCGAGTTGTTTGACTTCTTACATTGTCAGCCTGAGGCACAGTGGCTGACCGCGCACCGCGCACATAGTCATTAGCACGCACCGCGATTACCTCGACTATCGAGGAATGCTGGGTGGGTATTTCAAGTTAACACGTGAACCGTTGCACCACTCCTGAAGGACAAAACCCGACAACAGCGCGAACACCAAGATGACAACTTACATGTCAGTGCCGTGATTCCACCCTGTACTCCCATTCTTCTGCTTACTCTACGCAAAGCAGCCTTTCTAACTCTGCAAAACATTCTAAAGCTCCGCGTTGGTCTGTCGCATTTCCTCCGTGGGGCGCTATTTCATTAAGCTCTTTTATGTGACCTGATTTCCCGACGATCTAGAGCTTACAATTGGCCCTGTTTCAAAATTCCCTGCCTCCTGAACGTACGGAGAGCAATTTTGCAAGTCGCCAGTGCCGAAGGTACAGAGGTTTAACATCGTGGGTGGGTTGCATCAATCGCTTTTCCTTTTGGAGGCGCGTTCAGGACGACAACGTGCTACACTTTTCTCTCGTACCACCACCTCAACGATATCATCATCATCTACCTCAACTCTCATCCTTTGTTTCTTCTAACATGCCTCTGCTCCCAGATCCGTTGTTAAGAGCCGGCGTCGTTATACGATCTATAGCCTTTGGTATGTTCCATTCCTCAGCCCGCCTTTCACCGCTCACATCTCGGTAGGAGTGAACTTGTATCTTTTAACATGGACTGTGCCTATTCTGCGCAAATGCATTCTGCGAAAAGTCTGGCCGAAAACCACGACCACGTCAGTCGCAGCTTCCGTGATGCTTGCTACATCTTTGGTGAGGTGCTCTTCTTTCTCGGGCTATCACGAACTGCTTATTTGCGTTGTAAAGAACATCCTCGTTTGGATTATCGACCTCTTATGGGCGAAGGAGAGAATCGGAACTGACAAAGTCTTGTTGGTCGACGTATGTGCCTTTGTCTCGGGCGTCGTACTTCAGGGGCTTGGCATCGTATGTGTATATGCATGTTTTACTTCGCCGACCTAAACTCGGTTTTGGTAGCTTCACCTCACCCACAATATCTGGGGCCCGGCCTCTTGGTTCGTACTGATCCCATTTATTGATACCATCTTTATCATTGGTCAGTTCCCCACAACTCTCCCTCCCCCGAGCTGACTCTCATTCGTGTACCAGTTTGCGGAGTCAAAACTATTGTCAACGCCTCAGCAAACATCTCGGAAATTGACAAGGACATTTGGATGGTTGCCTGCGCGGCCGTCTCGTTCGGGTCAGTTGATTCTTCGTCCGCTTGTGGTGGCCGCTCTCTTACCCTTCTCTTTGCCTCAGTGCAAATGTTGTTTGGACTGGTACGTCTCCCTCAACATACACTATAACGTGGCTAACCGCCGCAGTTTTCGCACTGGGTCATATATATCGACAGCATGTGCCTATGGAGCGCCCGTCGGGTCGAGGTACACCTCGTAAGACGACCTGGTCTTTCTTCAAAGTATGTCAGACGGATTTCACCGCGCTGGATCCTTCCGTGACAAGACTCACTTAGGCGGTCGGAATGCCATTCGCTAAAAGTTTTGTGCTTTACATGTGCGTAGCGTCTCAGTTCCATGCGATGCAGTTCCTGATGCCTTTGCATAGGGCTTGTATGCTGACCATCCTCGTTCGAAACCCGTCGTCGACCTTCCTGGCCTTAAAGTTGATCGGCCCTAGTGTTGTGAGTAGGCCTTCGCGGATATTGGAGTTACGTTGCTCACATCGCCTCGCTGCAGGGTATCCTGTTCATGGTACCCGTTATTCATGCAGGTAAAGGAGCCACAACCCTAGGTTCGCGGCCCGCGCGTCAAACTCTCTGAACGCTGATCATTGAGGTGGTGCTACATGGCTCAGAGAGAGGGGAGTCTGCGATCCAGGTCTTGTGCATCTCTCGACACCTGCGCACGGGGACGGTGTGGATTTCTGAATGTTCTTTTGCAATACAATTCTTGTTATTCCCTGCGCAGTCCAGACAGTGTGTCCGTGGGCTGCGTGGTAAGGCGGGAGAGGTTGCTTTCGAATGGAGTGTGTGTGCGTGCTGGTAGAAGTCTCAAGATGTCGCACAATATTTATCGCAGTGTCTGCGGTTCATATCTCCACTCCAACCCATTCATCGATAGGTATGTGACATGAAGTCCTGCTCTCGCCGAAACTGTCTTATATGCAGGCCAGCGGCGAACTCTCCGCTCAGCGCACTCAAGGAAGCTCTTCCCGGTGCGAGGTATCTCCCTCTGATGTAGCTTCCACTGATGTAGCTCCCTCTGATGTAGCTGCCTTTCGTATAGCTCCCTCTGATGATGTAGCTCCCTCTGGTGAAGCTCCCGCCCAATCAGCTCCCGTCTGATGTAGCTCCCGTCTGATGTAGCTCCCGTCTGATGTAGCGTCCCAGGCCCTCCGGGGTACTTAGTTTCCTTCTCACGCCGTTCCAGTCGTCGGCGACAGTGCGATAAGGAGGTAGGGTGCACTTTGCGGGCACACGAAAGTTTCTTTGCTCGCGACCTTATCGAACGTGCCAGCGAGGCGCTTTCCGCGATAGCTGGCGTCCGCTCCTAGGTAAGCGTGACGCACCCGAAAAGAGTCCATGCCAACCGTCATAGCCGTCGACGCCACTACCCACATTCAATAATAGCCCCCACGCTTGCAAATTCGCCGATGCTTTTGGCGACGTCAAGCGTGGGTAATGAGTTTACAGAATGAACCATCGAGTATCCTGGTCGGGGAGAACCAGTGAAATTTGTGCGTATTTGGCAGTTTCTAGTCCATTGAGTAATTATAAGCGACTGACAATATACCAGAACAAGGAGCCAAACGAAGTCTTCGATAACCGACCACGGACAGTCGACGTGCTTCGCGGCCGGACACAAAATCAGTACTTTCAAGGTGAGCATGGAGTGTGGTACCAAATAGTGAAACTGGCTTATATTCGCGGTGAAGGAAAACGTCGGCCGTTTGTGACATGGCAAATGTCGGGCACATTACGGAGCTCGTCATGTGTATATGTGACATTGGAATTTGCTGCGTCGGGCCAGAATGTGACGGCCCAACACAAGCAGACTCCACGAAAAATCTTTGCAATATGGCGCTGGTATGTCGCATGTGGTGGGAGCTCGTTCGGGGTCGCCTCTTTCACTCTTTAGAAGTCACCTTGCGCGATGCACCCACCGCGTCAACACCCGCAGATTGTCTACATCCCGGTCGCGTCAAAACGATACTCATGCTAGAAGACTTCCTAGCCGCATCTCCCCATATCAGGATGTGCATCACGGAGCTGAGTCTGTCCGGGGACACTGGCCCATTGTCGTACCACAGGCCCCTGGTGCGAGCACGCATCGATCGAGCTGCATTCTGTCGCATCTTGAACGGTCTCCCGTCCCTGGAGTCGGTTACGTTCACGGACGCGGTCTTTGATCTGCCTCCGTCCGTCCAAGCGGTGGCAGAAATCGCGGAAATCGCGACGTCTTTTCATCTTCCTCCGCTGCACAAGGTGGCCATCATATACCGACGACGCTATGATACTGAATTTGATATCTTCACGGCCTATATCCTCTTCGCGTTCTGCACCGTCGACGTGTTAGAACTTCGGTCGTTCCGCTGTGATCAATCGGACCATCCCAATCCTACCCATCTTACTATCCCTCCAATCGCCGCCCAACTGGGCACACGCGGTATCTCCACACTGCGGGTCACTGCACCGGGCTACGATTTCTTCATCGAAGGACTGTCGGAGACGCCATGCATGAATACCATACAGGCTCTGACGGTGTCGACAGACGCTTATTCCTGCGCGGGGTCGATACCCTTCCGGAAATTCGTAACCCGCGCCACCCAGCTATCGCACCTAACATTGGATTATGCCGGACATGCTGGGGAAAAAGGCAAGCAGGATTTACGATATCCGCTTATGGTTGAACGTGATACTGACTTCATGTAAAGAGATCACTAGCAGGTGGCTCTCCTCATGGCTCGAGATCAACCGGTGCCAAAGGTTGGAGTCCTTGACATTCCGTCTCGTACCAGGTGGATATCCTTGGGAGATCAGTGACGCGTTTCAAACCGTCTCGTCAGTGCTGCGGACGCTGGCACGAGGTCCTCCAGCAGATCTTTGCACGCTGGTTATATTCGCCGGACTTGTCTACGGCTCACACCGTTATATGCCCCAAAAATACCCTAAGTTGCGTCAGGCCTGTCGTTCTCTAGAGGACGCTTTATTACGTCTAGGAACTCTTCAGACTGTCGTGCTGGCTCGATGGGACGTATCTGGGAGATATCCCGGACCATGGGACCCTCTCGATCGAGCTGACTTCGAAGCGATGTTCCCTCGTCTACGCGATAGAGGCCTTTTATCGATGCAGTGGTGCGTGTTAGCTTGTGCCATATGCTAACGAACAGCTCTCTCATAAACCACTTAATGATTCCTTCCAGACACTGCCAGGAGCGGCTCGAAGGTTCTTCCGGCGTATACACCACGCACGTAAATTCACTCGCTATTCGTGAAGTCATATGAAACCGAAAAGGTCCATGAACTACTCCATGTTTGTATGTTTCATAATATACCGTATCGTTCGACGGCGAAGCCTAAGGAGGGCCCGGTCAAACGAGACCTAGAGGACGCCGTAATGGGTGGCACGTGTGGGCTACCTTTGGCTCATCATGATCTGAAGTTTCTCCTGAGACAGGCATTGACGCACAGATCAAAAGTATCTCCATCACCAGAGGCGCAGCCATCTTCGCAGCTATGCCCCTCTCGATCGCATGTCCCTGTGCCGCGGTGTCTCTCTGGACATGCTTCGGAAGCAGACGTAGCTCCTTCTCAAGTGCGTCTCTTCGGTACGCCGTCAGGAGTTACATAGGTCGCAAACGCCGATCTTATTGCAGCCTAGTGGTTCTGGGACCGTGGAGCTAGCTCCTTTCCTTTAAAGGGGGGGAGCTCTACCGTGAGCCCATGTCTCAAGAGAGTCGTCCGAACAGGCAGGATATTGCGGAGTGGGCGAAGCTTCGCAGCAGTTGTATGGTGAGCATTCTATAACGGGTTCGAAAAAAAGCGCACTGAGCGATGAAAAGGCACTCGGCCGTCACATAAGAAGCCCCTCATCTCGAACGCACGTCGGATATTAAACTGGAACGAGCTGCAGCAACTCATTACGAATGATTGTCTTGCGTTCTAGTCTGACTATCTGCCGGTGCTCGCCACAACTGAATAATATTCTATCCACATCACTCTAGCATCCTCGTGTTGTCTACCTGCTTAGAAGTGAGGAACATTTGAGCACCTCAAAGTCGATTCAAGTCTCTCGTGTCAGTCTGCGGAGAGAGTGACGCGTGTTTGTGACCTAGTAGCGTCCAGTAAATGCGCATCCGCCTCCACTTGTCATAGCAGGTCAGCAATCGTCGATACGCGCAAGACTGGGCTACGATAGCTTTCCTCAGAGCGTATTTGAACAACGCAGCTCCAAATAACAAAACGAAGCGCATGGAGAGGACGAGATATAGTACAGCTAATATACATTCCAAGAAAATCTGTCGGATCCGCCCACGAGCCAGTACTCCCGCCATGATACCATTCCAAAGGCATAGCTTGGTGACGTCTCTATATCGCCATCCATCTGTAGATCGTCCTTTAGATATGATAGGCTAGGGAGGGGCATAGACGCACATAATGTGTCCAACTGAACTGCGAGGAGTGTCGAGTGTGTTTGCGATAGGCCATGCATCCTCACAGCCACCGGTCATGGCCGCCGCCCAGAAAGAATGGTCTGGCCACCCGTCTGGGCTGCTGTGGTTGACTAACTCAGCAGCAGCGGCATGTTCCTGCAATGTAGAACTCGACAAGGGCGGCAAACCCGTCGGGGACATGTCCTCCAATTCCACGTCTCCGGACCAGCTGTAATCCAGTGTTTGAAATGATGGTTCGGAGAGGCGGCCAAAAGAGTTGATAGCTTCGTTGGCGTGTCGCACAATGCCGGAGTCAGTCGCGAGGACGGTGGATCTGGACGTGCTCAAACCATTGACGGTCGATCTCGCTATGGTCCGCACAATCATCTCCGAAAATGCTATGCCCTTGTAGGACGTCAGAATCGAGTGCGAGCGCGCATCGATCAGACAACTCACCAAAGATGGTCCTGCGACATCAAAGGCTCCGATTTCGAGAGTGGTGTTATTGGTGCTGATGCTCACGATCGCAAGCAGGATGCACAGGCTAGATTCATTTTTAGATGCTGAGATTGTTTGATAAAGGAAAGCAGAAGCGCACATGACGGGAATATAGCTTTGGAAGACAGTGAAGACCACTCTCTGAGTCCTATGAGCTATGGTGGCTGGTCATCGAGCTGTGAATACGCACCGTGAAGGAAGCGTGCATGGGAGACGAGATTTCTTCCGGCAGGTCGCTACCTGCCCGTCTACACCTGATCCAGATGTAGGAAACAATCAGGCCTGTATTGGAAAATCAGACACGTCAACCGCCTTTCGTTAGGAGCACAACAAACCGATATTGTACAGATTCATACTGCATTTGCATTTGTGGCCGTCAGCCTTATGCGAACCTTGAATATCATGTGAATTTCGTACATGAGGCTAGTTGCAAATCCCGTGAGGAGAAAGGCTTGCAGATACGTTTTCGGCAGAACACCGTTTGAACTATCGACGCGGAGAAGAAGGTCCGCCATCGCAGCGGCCGTGACCGCTGAACACCGTCAATTGAACTCGTACGGTGAGAGATGTTGGATGTACCTAATATCACTCCGATTAGCCCCCCCGATACATACAATAGTCGTTTGTCTCTCGCGTACAGGACATAAGCCCTAGTGACCTGACCAACGGGTAGCGAATGCGTCACACGTTCGGTATGGAAGCAAATGGTGTGACTGACCAATGTGACGTGCGACAGGGAGTCAAGGACGAAATAAACAGCGATCCCCCATGGCCTTATGCGATTGACGGCAGAGACGTCAAAGATAGTCCAAAGCGCGAGCCCGTAGAACTGACGATAACTATTAACACCCGGCTGCGGATGACAGAAAGCATAGCGACTCACCAAAAGGACCGACAGATACACCAATGTGCTCACGGAGACGATGAAGACACTCCGGGAGGTGCTAGATGCCACTCGTCTCCGGTGGTGCTTCGAGCGCAAGTCCTCCCATATGAAACGGATCGCGGAGGGCGTATTAGTGAAGAAGATACCTTTGTCGCGTAAAAACCAATCCTGAGGAAAGAGGACGCGGGGGGACTGACCCATGAGATTTGACTGAAGCATGCATATCACCAGCGCGGAACTCTCAGAAAGTCCGTCGGCCATGAAGGAGGGTGAGGAAAAGAGTGTGAGAGGGCCGCAGGTTACAACGGTCCTCGAGAGATGTTTGAATGCGAATGAGGGCCATATCCCTCGGGATCGACGACGTGAAGATTGGACGTTACTATTTGTGGTAAGCTGTAGGATACCTGCGCCTCGATCAGAAAGAAAATTAGCGTGTAGTGAGTGATGCGCACAACGAGTATAATTGGTGCCCCTCGCATGGGCGGCACCACCAACTCGATATACGAGCAGAATCACTACCATTTCAGCGGTTGCCATGCGAGTCCCATCAAAGGCTCGCTCGGGAAAGTACACCACGCTGTGATGGTCAGTATATTAATTGGGATTGACACGCTGTTACCCCGCAAACAAGGCACACAGGTCACGGCAACAATCATTTCGGCCGTGTGATTGCGTAAAAGACGACCTTGAAGTACTTTGTCCCTCACCCGTAAGCGAACCACAGAAGTCGAATCAACAAATGGAGTTGCGGCGAGGCGCAGAGACGGCGACACGAGAAGACCGGAATCATCATGGAATGCGCCTGCAGGCAAGGGAACCGTCTGATGTTCCATGTGATGCAGCGTAGTCGCCGTATGTAAAGCGTTGTCCGCCTTTAGATGCCCGCGCGAGAAGAGCGGCAGCGACGTGCTGATTTTATGCGTGAGCTCGCGTTGAAGCGCTGGCACAGACCGCAGAACACGGCCGCCGCTGTATCAGCATGTCGAGCTCCACCACCTTCGGATGTTTAATCGAATGCTACGCGACGTCGTCAGTTGGAATTGTACGCTTGGTACGAGCCCCGGTGCCAAATATGAGGAAGAGAGATAGAGATAGTTCGGTGAGAAGCCCTGTACAAGACTACAAGCGCGCAGTGCCAGACGTTTATGAGCGCTTGTGAGAATGAGGAGGCGAAAAATGATCTATCTAGGGCGGCTTCCTGAACTTTAACCATCACGAGCGACATCCCAGTTCCTCTTCCACCCCATGTCCTCTAGCAATATACTCCGCGTTGTGCCAACGAAGTATCTGGACGTGTTGTTTTTGTCAACCATGCTTTCTGAAGGTCCAATGCCACTTCGAGCGGAAACGAAGGTTAAGCCGGTTCAGAGCAGCAATACAGAATGCATCGCTCACGTATATTGCACCAGTCAGTCACCTACGCGGTTCCGAACTATCGGATTATGTCTTCGCGTGCGACGGGTGCTCGGCTGTATATTTTGCACGAACGTCACAGCATGACAGCGTCCCGACCGCCGTGCGCAACCTACGCTGAAGTCTCGGGGAATCCGGTGAGCAGACCGCCACAGGTGGACAGCGAGAGTTTTGAGTTGATGCGTGTACCCCGAACCTCAGGTGATACACACCATACGACGACATCGAACGGACTGTTCGCAGGCGTTGAGCACGAACATATCCGTCCGGACTACTCTCTTCGCTCGGCTAGCGCACAAGTGCAGCAGTCCTTCTGTTTGCACTCGCCAAATTCGGACAGGTTATATCCACGGCTCAAACGAAATCTCACCACTATGTGGTCCGGGAGATCAAACGCCTACTTGTCGTGATCCGGACGCTGCGAGCCTTTCCGCATCCTGTCAGCCATCTCCAGAGGGTTTAAGCTCCTGAATTCTCTCATTGTTGCGTCCTTGATACTCGTCTTTACATGCGACACGCCAGCCATGGACGTTCACGTCCACATAATCGCCCTTTCCCGTACGCTCCTCGCTGGATTCTACGAGCAGGATGATTGCATCTTGTATCAGCTGGTCTCCTGCTTAGTGCATTGGTATGACACGCTGTTTCGTGTCAAGCACTGGCCACACCTCGTTTTGTCGAAGATCTACCTCGACTTCCGGGTTTCTGGCAGCACAGTCGAGGTAGCTACCCTGCTTCATAAAGCTGGCGAGCCCCGAACATCCCCGCTGAGCAATACGCCGGAGGAAGCGCCAGCGAAAAGGGTGTTCGCTCGCTGGAGTACTTGCCAAGCACTGCGCCTCAGGAGCTTTTTAGGAGGACTCATTGTATGACTGGTGAGTGTTGAGCGCCGTCACCGCCACGCAAGTGTCTGATTTCGCCATGCTGTCAGATCATCCTTCATCCGCCGCCAGGACCGTCATGTCTCACAGACGACAAGACTCTCACTTTGAGATACCCTGACGCCGCATTTCGAAGGAAACTCACATCCTTTACCATCACACGACCTCAAGCGGTGCCTCTGGACGTTCAAGCTACTTCCAATCAAACGTCGGAACAATATTGATGCCAGTACACATTCCATCACGATCAAACCCAGGCACTAGGCTCCCGCATTGCCATCTTCTATGCAACGCGAGCACATCAATGCCCCCGATAGATGGCCTCGCTGAGCCTTAGTGGTCCACAACCTGAGCGCATCGAACGCGAAGCAGATGTTGCGAAGTCTTTCCAGATCCTCACCAGTACGCTGCACCGCCATCACCAACCTCTGGCCGCCTTCGGGAATCTCGAGTCAGGGTCCTGCCTCGGCATACACACATGTCTCATTCACCACGGGTCGAAGGTTTTCCCGGACAACCAGCAGGCGCTTCTGGTGGACTTCTCGCCCCATTTGGGCGCCCATTATGCATCACGAGCGGCCACAGAATTTTGGGTGCGTCTTTTTTCTCAATATGTACGTACTCCAGGCTTTGGCGATTGTGCTTGTATTAGGGGTTGTAGGATTCCACTCGTATGCGGTCGCAGCACGAGGACCTTTGGATCGTGCTTGGACCCGAGGATTCCACTCGGTCCTCCAACGCGACGACCTCGTTGTGCATGTTCAAACCATTTTCTCAACAGTGCTTGCTGTATACCTGTCCCGCGTGCGAGTTGCAAGTTTAAGCCATGGTGGTTTCACTATCGCAATAAAGCTACGCGCCGCGGATGATTGGGTTGCGTGGGTACCGTACACTGTCTGGACAGAAGGTAAGCATGCCCTCGGACCTTTCTGTCTCTCGCTTGTATGCCGGGTCTTGTCAAGGAAGGAGGTCGCAGAGAAATAACAAGCACATTCACACCCTCGCATACTGCACTTTGTTCGTGCTGGTCCGCCGTCTCGTCGGACGACGCAGCATTCTTGATCGCATGGCTTGGTCTCATGCAGTCACACCATCAGTCTCATCCCTTGCGCGTGCTGCCACCTGCATGTGCGTTGTCTCCTTGCATGGTGCTGCCTTCAGCGTCCGCAGCTTCTCGTTCTTGTGTGTCGGATGCCCCGCTTTTTACTCTGACGCGTTCGTCAGCTCCTTGCACTGTTTTTCACGATCTCTGTTTCTGCAGGATGACGAATACACGACGGAACATAACGTGGCGCGGACATGGCTCCGCGATGGACGGTTTCCTGACCCCCATTCGGCGTGCCGCCAGGGTGGACGAGAGATGGGTTTGGACGGATGAGTATGGGCATGGGCATGGTTCACGCTGGCAGGTATGTCAGAGGTCTCGTGCATATCGTCTAAGGCGCTGGTATCTGCTGTTCTAGGGATTCGACACTGCCGTCGATGACCCGATCCTGACAATTCTAGCAAAGTCACAGGTACGTGGAGCACGTTCACTTCACGAGTGCTTGTCGTCTATCGTATACTCTTGGTCTTACACGATGTGCACAGGTCAAGCGGCGGATGAACATCGACATGGCAGATCCACTCGCTTCCTGTGACTGCGGTGAGGGCGGCGGTTCTCGAAGGAACCTGCTGTAGCGTCTACGCAGTGCGCCGCACACTCTCGGCGGTAAGCGCGCTCTCGGGAGAGAAACGCTGCCTGGATCCACTGCCCATATGACCACTTACGATCCCGACGTCGCGACGTCGACGCCAGCAACGCCGATGTGGTGTGCCATCATGCTTGCTTCTGGCAGGTTTGCCCATTGGAGACAACGCACACAAGAGCTGGCTTCATGGTTGATGCCAAGCCATCGAGAAGGCGAATGGCAAGTATGGCAATCCTTGGGAGCTCCGAGATCGCCTGGATGTTGCTCCAAATGGGATGGTTGGTAGTCTGTGATGAAGCTGTCATCTTATTGTGAGGAGCAAACGCACAGTAACCCGGAGAGCTTGAGTGCTCCACGGAAGCGAGCTCTCCTGTGGCGTCTGTCTCGGGAGGAACTCGTGATGAACCTCTTGTCCAAGGTCGCTGAACACCTTCATTGTGAACTGCACAGCCTACCGAGGAACGTGTGAGCCTGTTTTGTTGTCCAGAGAGCTCCTCAGTGACGACTCGTGATGAAGGCTCCCAGGAACCTCGACCGCTACAAGCCCGCCTTGTGGCAGTCTATTGTGCAGCAGTGCCGCAAGCTTTCCCTGGCAACTGTCGCATGTGCTTTATTCGTGGGTGGGTCTTGGTGGCGCAAGCGAGGGAGGATGTCGAAAATTGGGGGAAATGATAGGCGCCCGCCTCCCAGGTCATGCATGCATGATCGATGATCAGCGCCTTACTTGCCTTGTTGCCTCCTCCAGAAAGTAAGTCTCCAGTCCCAGGACGCAGTAAGGCTCTGTCCTGCTCACATATATAATTGTGCAGACATGCCTGAGCAACGCACAACGACACAACGCTCCGCAGTCACCTGTTCAATATCGGAGACAACACAGCTCGCAGCAGTACTATGCCCGCTACAACCGAAATCTCGCAACGGATTGTCCGTCTCCCTCCAGATTTTCTCGCCCGTCTTCGTGCCGACCCCATGCTCACCGGCACGCACTCCGACGCCGACCGCGCCCAATTCGAGCGCCATCGTCCGTCACAGCAGTGCTTTGACGATCCCACTCAGGCATCTCAAATTCTGACGTGCATTGCTCCCTTGGATCAAGGACCGCATACTGCGTCCGTACTAGTCCACATGCCTCTCTTGTACGCCATGGTTATGCGCTCCGACCCGATTGCGTTGTGCGAGGTCATAAGGTGCGCGGTAGTAGAATATCACAGCGCGACACCAACGCTCACCAGTCACGAGTAATAGGTGGGGGCAACCGTGCATTTACGGAGATATGCTCGGCTTTGACCCCTTGATACTCGCCTGCCGCCAATTATTCACGATGACGCGGCCTTGTATCGAGGGGCCAGAATCCTTCCAGCGGTCTGCTATAGAAAAGAAACGTTGCGCGGCGCGTTTAACCTTTATCATCCAAGTTCTCCTCGAGCAGCACGCCGACCCGAACTCGGTTTGGGAGGGTCGCACTGCACTGTATTTTGCATGCAGTGCAGCCCACTGGGGCGTGATCGAGCTCCTTCTCGTACATGGCGCAGACCCTCAGCTGCAGGATGCTTCCGACCCATCCGAACGTCTTCCAAAAGCCGAGGACAAGACGCGTTTCCGCGCCCTCGCAGAAGCGCACAGTCCTGGCCGGGCGCGTCCTGCTCGACGCTGCCCGTGCTTCTCTGGGCGTTCATTGCAGGATTGCCACGTGACAGAATCACCATATCCCTCCCACTTCCCTTGCATCTGCGGTTGCCGGAATGCGTTCTCAAAATGCTTGTGCGGGAAGCGTAAGCTCTCGGTCGTCGAACGGTGGTCTCCCGTCACGCAGACAATCAACGTGACATATCATACGAAGATTGCTCCCGTGCCTACTTCTCTAGCGGCGGATCTAGCTGCCGCCACGGCACGAGCTGAAGAGATACAACTCTTCGCATATATATTGTCTATCAAGGTGCCCGACACGGAGTGGCGTATGGAGGAGACTCGAATGGAAGAGATAGCGCGACGTCTGGTCGGCGAGTCGGAGTCCGACGAATTCGTTCACCCTGCGTTCAAATGTGCAGTGATGGCTCTTGATAGGGTTCCCAAGTGAGTCAGCGCCAGCGTTCACAGGAACCTCGCTCAAATCCGTTTTACAGATGGACGGACCTTTACGAGAAGGAACTGTACAAAGAGACCAAGAAACAATGGAACGCCTGCATCAACAAGTATATGAAGACTTTGGGTATCCACGGTTCTAGGTCGCAAGCCGAAGTCGAATGCGAAGCGAAATTTAGCTCCCGCTGCACGCCATTGTACCTCAGATGCGAGGGGAAAGATTGCACTCGTACGTTGCGGCGCCGTTCTGAGTTCATTGGAACTTGCAGTAAATGCAAGATGGTGCACTTAAGCATTTTCGAATTCAGTCCCGATGCTCATCATTATTCGTATAGGTCTTCTACTGCGGTAAGCAATGCCAGCGCTCCGACTGGCACTCCCACAAGAGCGTGTGCGGACGTGATGACCAAGAAATGCAGCAGCTGCCATCGCAGAAAGCTGTATGGG
Source organism: Ceriporiopsis andreanae CBS 279.92 (assembly GCA_001969225.1). NCBI lineage: Eukaryota > Fungi > Basidiomycota > Agaricomycetes > Polyporales > Meruliaceae > Ceriporiopsis > Ceriporiopsis andreanae. The sequence goes on along the minus strand of ALYI01003702.1, from coordinate 7,660 downwards.
AGGCCGCGGCGTTGGAATATTGGACGAGATATATCGCTTTCTTGAGGTCTTTCCCCTCCATTCCCCATAATTACAGACCCATGCTCCAGGCTATCAGGGACGGGAATGTTTCCCAACTCTGGCTGCAGTCCTCCATCCGCGCATATGAAGCACAGATATCTTCGGTGAGATGGTAGGGATTTGGTTACTCAATGCATGTGCACACCTTGGTCCGCTCGACCGTTGATCATCGTGGAATATGGCCTCTAACTTGTATTCTACGGCTACCTGAGCACAGAGGCCTCGCTAGCCGCCAAACACGCAGACGTTCACCACGATATGACCCGCCGCTAGTTCATGACTTTATACCGCTCAATGCGCAAGCTCTCTCGCTCAGCTTGAGGCTTTGGGCGGATGGGCACTGCCCCGAGAGCACGTGAGTATCGCCTACGTATCCCGTCGTTCACAGCCAAAACCTACCAAAGGCGGTTCCGAACGGCTCAAACTTGTTGTCGTATGGACGGAGGGGGCTGGCGTAGTCAAGACTGCGTTCATGTTGTCGAAGACATGCTGTCGCCGCCATTGTCGGGGTTGCCAGCAATGTGCTTGCCGGCATAGGGTGCGGCTTGCGCCTCGGGTGGACTGCTCTGACAGAAGGTAGTGGAATCTACCGCCCTAGACGTGATAAGCTCAATCGAATTCGTCGACTTCCTTGTCGTCCTCTGCATCGGTATGCATCGCGTCATCCGCGGCGACATTGACGTACTGCCGCGCGTTACACGACGCAGCGCGTGTCTGTGGACACAGTCAAAACTTAGCTGGAGGAAGTTGGGCCGTAGCTCTCATAGCTGCGTTCAGCGCCCGTGTCCGCGTCCAGATGCCGGGACAGACGAACTTTCATGCGCCTGTGGTCAGACGGAGTCAAATATCACATTCAGTCTGCGGATATAAGGGCCACGGTGCAAGGAGTATAGTTAACAGCAGGTGGGACAGGTAGGGAAGGGAAGGACATGGCGACGAGAGGGATAATGGAGAGAGTTGCGGCGCCCTAAAACGACAATACCGCGGGTCCGGCTGTAACTTCACTTATACGGGGGTTGTCGTCTCCTAGCACTGCCAAGCATGGAACTGCACATGATATCAATGAACTCGTCATATAAGGTTAATGTGACACGAAGAAGACTGACCTACATTCTACGACATAGGCCCCACAGCGTACGCCCGGCCCGCGAAAACATCGGAGACGGTTTGTAGGACAAATCGTGGTCGATATGGCACAGAAGCTAGCACTGTCAATGCAAAATTCTGGAACTAGCACGCAGCGCATATTGGGTCAACGAGCACGACTGCTTGGAACGACGTACCAAGACGCACGCTAAAAGCACCTTTATCAAGAGTTGAGCTTTTCCGGCAGGCGTCCCACTGAGATCTCACCTGCGAGATACTCTGACACTCTCTAGTAACCGGTAACCAAGGACGGCGATATGGACCGAGCCGTCGATTGTATAGTGCAGCAGGTTGTCTCAAAGCCGCGGTCAGATTTGCCTCGGAGTGAATAGTGGAGCAGCGTACTGAGCCTCGGCCCTTCCATCACAACGCGCTGACCCGTGAAGCTCGCGTTATCGTCCAGCTGCACGCACAAGTCACCGGGGACGCAGCCCGCCACCGCCTCTAGCAGGCCCTCGAGCAGCGTGAACTGGTTCGCGCGCGTCTTGCCCTGCGCGACCGGGTTGACGGCTCCGACATTTCGGGAAACCTGTTCGGGAAACCTGTCCGTAGAAGAGGTCTTGCAGAGTGGGCGGGTGACGCTACTGACGCCATGGCATGTCAGGTTGAGTTGGATCAGCGGCGAAGAGGAGAAGGCGCGCACTGAGGTGGTTCCGCTCGCACCGAGTTCTTCAAGAATCTCCCACCCGCTACGTATGTCGTGCAAGAGCGCGCACGCAGACTAGTGGAGGAAGGAGGCGAGAAGATTGAGTTTCCGGCGTTGTGGCATGGAGATGATGCTGGTGAGCCCAACACATGAGCTGGACTGCCGGGACATCAGGGAGAAGTGCAGGCAGCATCGGCTCGCCGCCTTCGTAGCGCTTTATGTTCGGGAAGTTCGCCTGAAGGTCGCACATCTCGCTGTGCAGAAGCAATTCGTGTATCCGACCTTGATCCTCCGCCTTCTTGTACCCTGTCTGTGCCTGAACGGATAGACGTCTATTAATAAGAGGTGGTGTGCACGGCGTGCAGCGAGTGGGGGAGGAGAGGCCGGAGACTTGCGGCCTGAGGCCTGCGACTTGGCCTGAGGATTTGCGATACCAGCTAGGCAGGATATAGGAAAAGGCACATGAGGGCCGGGCGGGCGGCGCGTGCATAGCGGTAACACTGGGCCACGGGGCGTGTCTGTAACTTGGGTGAAAAGGAATGACGGAGAAGTTACTTACTCACCTCGAGAAAACCCTCGCGAGCGTACTCGTCCTGATCGATGATCGATGGTCTCGTACCTAGACGGAAAGCTGCTTGATCATGATCTCGATCCCCGGCAAAATGCCGGTTCTGATCTCGCAATTCTTGTCTGACCACACCGAGTCGCTTGATGCTGCTGCATCCCATCGTGTCGAGGACCTACAAGCCCACGTCTATCATATTTGCCGTCCTCTCTGCTACGGTCACCGATGTAGTACTGACGCCCCAGCGTTCCCACATCCTTACAAGCTACCGCAGGGCGCAAAATTCGGGACTCATCGACGGGCACCTACAACAAAAACTGCCCTCCCTTCCTGCTCCACTCATTGGCTTCGGTGAGCATATCTAATTGGCGCGCGGATCTATTTCGATCCGTATGAAGAATTGCTTCATGCGTGTCCCTGTAAGGCGAGCGACGAGAGCTCATCGAGAAGATAGACGAGTTCCTCTACCACAACATCCGCTACGAGGCCCTCATCCTTCCCACCTTCTCCTTTCCACGTTTCTGTGGGCGCGTCGTGTAGCTCACATTGGCAAGGTCTTCATTACAGATCTCATTGAGGTCGTCGTCGACACGGACGCTTTCGTCTCCAACCATTCATCCATCCAAGCCTCCCCCGCACGTCCCCACTGCCCTACCGCATGTCAACCTTCTACGCGACCGTCCCGTACCCGCACCATGCAGAACACGCAAAGACTACCTCAATACTTCGAGAGCTGCCGCAAAGAGTATGTTGCAGAGGGCTCAATATCATATCTAACCCATTCCTTGACCCTTGACCCTTGCGTCTATTCGTTCTAGCGGAGTCGGCTGCGGTGCGCCTTCTCCGACAGCCATCCAGTCTAACGAAACACGAGTCAGTACTGCTCCGAGTAGTTCCACCGCGCAACGCCTGACATCACGCATCTCCACTTAGTTTATTGCGACGCCGCACTGCGTATGCCCCCGGCGGATTGACGGATGTGCGACCACAAATCATGAATGGTATTCAGTGCTCTGTGAGTAGCGTTTCAGGTCCGCCTCGCTATTCTATACATGAGTAGCATGTGCTAACCGACGATCTCGTAGCGCCGTTGACGCATCGAGCTCGAAGCGACATTCCCGCCGACGGGCGCGTTTCATCCCATTATCGTCCAAAGAGTCCTCGAGCTGCCTTACTGGCACCGCGTTCTCTATGCTCGTCGGGCTCTGCTGCTCCACCCATGTATACCTCAAGGCCTTTGCACGTATTCTTACACGCGACTGTACGTTGCACACTCCGGCCAGGTCAAGATCGCCACGAAAATGCTCAGGCACGCTCTCTAACTCACGTCTTGCCATTGCTGAGCGCTGAGGCCTAAGGATCTCAACATGGGCAAACTTTTGTCGGCGCAATTCACCGCTCCGGCGTACATTGACTGAGACTGCGGTGCAGGATGGGCCGGGCTCTTCCCCGGTCGACGCGCCACGTGAGCGGGGTTATAGGGCACATCGTGGCGGTCATGCCGACACCTATCGTCAGCGGCACGGTGGCCCAGTGTTCCAGCACGTGTTCGCCAGTATCGTTTCATTCCGCGCAGTCGTTCTCGAGCAGGTGACGGCCGCCCTCGTCGAGTCTCATTGAGACGAAGATCGGGACTACGCCGGCAAATCAGTAAATGGGCCATCTCGTGTGTAGCTCGGGGCGAGCATGCACTCCGCGGAGAATTTCCGAGGCTGGCAGGAATGACCCCGGTGTAGAGGTATCCATGAGATAGGATGTCTCTCCTCCGCGAGGTATGTGCGCACCCTCTCTCCTGAATGATGATTCCAACCAGTATGCCTGCAGGCGAGACGCGATAGCGAGATGCAGGATGTCGTTTTCAGGCTGCTCGGCGCTCGAAGAACGACCTAGCTGAAGTTTGTACTTCTTGATCGATTTGATCAAATCATACATCTAAATAAATTTCGGGACACGAGTTGTATGTCGGCGTGTCGAAGGCACGGATACAGAAGATACTACCCAGCGGCGTAGCCTGCTACGAGACAACACCGGAGGGCGTGCGCGTAGGCGAAATTTGAAAATAGGGAATGATAACCCTTCCAAAAGTTACGTCCGCTGATCACGTTTCTTTGTGGTACGAGAGTTACAATAGGATTTCAAAATGTCCATCGTCACCCAGTGAGCTTCATAGCGGCGTAAATCAGGGTATAGTCGTTCTGCCTTCGAGAGAATTATGGTCAGGTGGTGAGTACTATCAATTGCTACATACCTCGTCGCAGACGTCTTGCACGGTCTGCGCTCTCTGTTTGCTTAATGACCCTGGTTTGAAGTACACTTTTCCAATCGCACAAATTATTTCCTGAATCTGTCGTGTCAATGGCTGCTACGATATATGACGGTAAGCATACCTTCATGCTCTCGAAGTCTTCTGTCGATAAACCTAGCACTTCCGAGAGAATAACAGGCTCCTTCGCACGCGGTATCAAGTCGTTCGCAGGCGGCGGTGCAACACTTCGTCGCACCTTCGGCCGCGGTATTTCTTCAATGGCTAAAACGTGCAACTGAGCATTAGTGGCGTCAGAATGGTTGATTTGGTTGAGTCCTCACGCCGGCTAAAGGAAGGGGCTGAAGCGTCAGGCTCGCCACCGACACACCGGCCGACTTTGTCGAAGGATATTCTAAGGCAAAAGGGAGGGGGTGTGATGGCTCTTTCTGGAGAGAAGCGGGAACGCAAGATACTGCTGGGATAGTGCCTACACACTGCCATGAGAAGACGTCTCGAGTGACCATTGTAACTCCTCGCTTATAACAATCTCAAAACCAGACCACGCGAACATCGCCCTAGGCAAACCAAAGTTGTCAATATCCGCCGATGGGATGGCCAGCACGCATGCTTCTCGCAGGAATGGTGCGGTATTCGGAAGCTCCGAGGTCCTGTTTCTCGACCTTGAGGACACTCGATCACGACAAGGGCATATGCAAGCGAGGAACGGAGGTGAGTGACCGGCAAAGTAGAATATCGCGTGTGCAGCATTCCATTTACGTCTGTCACAAAGAAATCACAAAGAAGCTCTCATGTTATTATGGGCTGCTGATACGCAACATTCCGGAGGACGCTCTGTCCGAAAGAGGATATTGATAGGTGCCAAAGTATCCCGCTGGATCCAGCGAACTCGTCAGCGGCGCCTGCCACACAGGAGAAGCTTGCGATTCGTGATGAAGCCCTCGCTCGCGATTCCCGAGTACTCGAAGCATCCGCCGCTTTCTTTAGACCTAACGCGTGTCGGTCGTTTGCCCAGAAGACGACCCACGCGGCGCCCGTCCCGCACGTCAACGAGTGAGCGCCAGCGGGTGCGGGTACACAGTCCCGTCGCTGCGTGATGTGGCGTTGTCTCACTGCGGTCGAGGCCGCTCATGCACTTTTCCCTTATTTCAGATGTACCGCCTTCCGCAGTGTTCGCGCGGTGTTTTAAGGCTCATATGCATTAAGGACCGTGCGAAGACTGCCTCGCTGCTAGTGAAATCTAGGCGTGTTACGGTGGCTCTGCGCTGCCCTGTGCTTGTTACGGAAGGGGCCAGAACTGCCATCCTTGGCAATCGAGGAGGCCGGCTAGCTGGCACGGACTATCTGTCGCTGACGATTCTCGTAGAAGCCTGCCTAACCGCTGCTAAGTGCCACCGTCGTACGCAACAAGCTCTCATTGAGGACAGCACTGACTACGGTCGCCCTTTTCTTCCGCATGGTATTTGGGTGCCCGGTACGCCCATCGATCCGGATTCCTGGTGCGCTATGAGGTCATAAAGGAGTGCTAGATGCCTTTGGATGACGTACGAACCGTCGAACTCGATGACATTTCGCACCTCCTTCATGATAGCCGCGCGAGCCGTATACCAAGAACGTTGAAGATCTCCACACAGCTGTTCGAGTACGTGCGAGTGGAGTTGACGCCCTCGATGCGCATTGCCGTCTTGAGGTTGACACCATCCGTCTCCGCACCCACTCCTTCTCTAAACGCGCCTCAGCACCTTCGGGATTCTGGATGATCTTGTCGTGCTATAGCAAGAAGACTGAATGCCGTAGACACCGCGCAAGTTCACGGAGTTCAGCATCGTGTTCTCCAGGTGGCAAAGGAAATATCCTCTTCTTCCACGCTTCCCATCCTCCTTGTCTTCGCCGACAACCGATGCTCAGCTTCTCGGAGTTATCCTCGTGTGATCCTCCTTGCGACGTACGCCATTGTCAGCTTGCGATCGATCATTTTCGCAGGATCCAGCTCCAGAAGTAGCCATGGTGACTGCAGGTGAAGCTTAAACTCGAATTCTTCGTCTGGGATGGCGAAGAACGACTCGACGAACACGCTGTCCTCCTCGACGATGGGCGAGACAACATCCGGGTTGTACTAGATCTCGACCGCTGCTGTGACGGTGCGAGGCGAAGTGTATGCGAGTTTCTGCTGCACCTGGTTGGTGAGTACATCGGCCTTGCAAACTCTGGCTCGAGGTACACCGACAATGAGGGCATCTTGATGTTCGCAGTGACAGCACACCGAGTGTCACGTTCTTGCTCGAGACACCGACTTTACGGAAGGTGTTGAGCGTCATCTGCGTAGCGGGCTCTCCGATCGATTGCGCCGCAAGGGTACCGCACATCTCACCCATTTGTTGAACTTCAACTCAACCTCGCTCAAAACCCACTCGAACTCCTCGCGGTTGAAATGAGAACGTTCTAGCAATCGACGAGCCGCAAACGTTGCACGCAGATGCACGTGGAACATCAGCGTCGAGTTCCCCTGTCCTTGCTGAGCGGGTCGTCGCCACGAACCCCGACGAGCCGACCGCACAAGTCTTGTACTGAGTCGATGATATACGACAGTTTCCGGCGATCCATGTGGAAGATCTGGATTGCATTCGGAACGATGCGCTGCAGATTGACCGGCAGGAAGCGGGGAAATGTGGGGTCGGTTCTGGAGAAGATGAACTCGCGTAGCATCCGGCGAACCTGTGACAGCTACATGAACTCCTCGTCGAGCTTGCTCTGAAGGTCGAGTGAATTGTCGTTGAGCTCAACCTGCAGCACACCGGGAAGGAAGCCGCCGGAGGGATCAGTCAAGTCCACATGATAATCGTGCTCGAACTCCCTATTGTTGAGTGTGACCGTCTCAACATTCTGACGCTCGATGAAGGCGCCATCCATGCTGTCTAGATGAATTCCCGACGGTCCCGTCGTAGCAGACTATGACATCTTGTAGCGCCTTGAGAGGACG
>ALYI01003701.1:0-17377 GCA_001969225.1 Ceriporiopsis andreanae CBS 279.92 | reverse complement strand
TGCGGCACCTCTGCGGCCCTTCGGCGGCAGTCCGCGGCAGTCCGCGGCGCCATGCGGCACTTTCTCCCCGCCCGTGATAGACTGGCAGCTCAGAAGACGAGATGCGTGAGAGATCGTTGTAAGTCCGTGTGTCCAGAGGCCGGCATGTCGCGGTGGTCGGTTTATGACCTCTTCCTCTATGTCGACCTGCCTAACGGCACCTGGCAGCGCTATCTGGACGACATCTCCGGCAGATTTTATACGAACCCTTGCATAGACGGATTCCCGGAGTAGATTGGCCCAGCGGCGACAAACGAATCGTAACTTGAGAGCTTGTTTAGGAATTATTCCTTTCTGTTTGCGGTCGTCTGTCGTATCTCTGCGCGACCGCTCATGAGCCCGAGCCGACAGCGAGAATACGAGAGACACATACGTCACATCGCCATAGATTGACCCTGCTTGGAAACAACGCACAATCTCGTCCACAAGCTCATCCGGTAAACGATCTGCTCCTCGAGGAGCTAAGAATATGTCTCGTGTAGGCTCTAGGAGAAGTTTGGAAGGGGCGGAGAAGCTGGTGTATATACCCTCGGTCCTGTGTCTGGATCCTATCAACGGGAAGATGTGGACGTTATCCGGTACTGGAGAAAAGACGCCTGTGCAAGAACTGTCCTTCAACGTACGTTTGACCCAAGACCGGAATTACTAACTGTGTTCAGATCTGTTCTACGTAAAGAACACACAATTTGTATCGAGGTCGTAACCGCACCCGACCAATAAAAGACCGTCCGCGAAGGCTGTCTAGCGTATTGAGCCAAAGCGGCGGCGACCAAAGATTGTGTACATACTGTTAAAAGTTGTTGCTGGGTGCAGGTAATTGTCACCTATCCAGATCTCGCCGTTGCTCCTGTATACCCACAGGTTCCACTCGGGCTCGAAGGATGAGGATGCTGGGTCGACAAGCTTGAATCCAACAAATCTGTCTCTGTGTGTTGTTAGTGAGGAGAGTTACATCGATGGCGAGACAACATACCCAGAATTCCATAACTCTCCGGGAAAACGACCTCGAAATACAAGAATCTTTTGTCGATCTTCAAGTGTGGGTTCAGCGAGTACGCGCAATACCACGAATGCTCAAACTTCGATATTCGACCATGCATCCCTGTTGCACAGGGTTTCATGGAATTAAATATTCGAACATCGTGTAACAAGATTGAGGGACCAACCGAAATGGAATGAGGGTTTCTGGGTTTGCAGAGCCTTGTCGAGAGGGTCATCTGTCATGCGCGTACAGTTATCGTCGAAGAGCCCGAGCCTATGTCGATGTTTCCAAACCAAGGACGAGCGCGGGGGTAAGGTCATCTTGTTCTCTTTTCAGTGCATTCCACGACCGAGGTCAAAGAAATTGTACGCAGGCGCTGTGCTCACGACTTTGTCCGCAATGGGGCTGAACATCGCTTGGGCTGAGCTGTGTTAGTAGAGGATTCAGTTGCGTCCGATGGGATGGCGGTGGATTGATAACGGTGACTCCAGATTTAAGCTGTACATACCACCCTATATACTGGCTGTTAAACGCCCCGAAACGCCCCAAGGGCCCCAGGCAATGTATTAGTGCACAGGTATAATAGCACAGGTTCAAGCTAGAAGTACGATACCTGAGTTCCTGCGAGAAGTTCGACGCCAGGATTCCACATACACGGAGTAATAGGTTGGCGTAAGGCGACCCTCGTTTATTAAACGAGGGTGGCCTCTCGACAACCTACGGTGGATCGTAGTACGATCCATCTGTGAACCGGAGTCAATCTTGAGCGCGTGCACCGACTTCGGGCAAAGTTCGTACGCCCGCTCCGGGCGCGCGAGAACGTAAACGGAGCCTTCGGTGGGCGGTCTCTATGTTCCACTGAATGTGCTCGACAGGACGTCTGGCGACATGGTCGAGCATGCTGTCACAGCGGCTGCTATGATGCTCGCTCATCCTCACCCGGCCGCAGAAGTGGACCTGCACACGTACGGGCATCCCAGGGCTATTCGGAGTTTCCAAACTAGAATACGATAAAGGAGAGATAATGAGGCTGGGGAAATGCAGCACGTTTTAGCTACGACGTAGAGAGTATGAGATAAGTTGAGAGGCAGCGAGTCCAACACGAACAAATATTTGGCTCATGGCGCACGTGGACAATAGGCGCCATGGGTGGTCCTGCAGGTCCTTGGAAGGACCATCAACTAGTAAAGAGGTTCTGCAGCAAGTACGGGGACTTCTAGAGACGTTTCGTGGACCAGATCTACGTCCCTGGAAATCCTTGACGTGAACGAAGCCGGTAGACACGCGACGCGTCGCCTACACGGCTCGTCACACGCACCACCCGTGACACACGTCACGCTGTGGTGCTTCTAAGTTCTGCACAAGGTCGACGCGTGTCACCCAATCACGCTCGAGGTCAATAAAAGACCGGCACAGGGTGGCTGTATGCGCCCTACCCGCCTCATCCCCCTGCGATGACAGGCGACGCGTCCCCAGAGCCCGACTTTTCGCTGCTCTCCATCCCCTCCTCGCCGTCGTGCCCGTCCCCACACCCGCCCAACGTCGACGATGTCCGCGACGACGCCGAGATTCGTCCCAGCGGCGGAGAGAACACACTCGACGAGGGCGACAGCCCCGCGCCCTTCCCGGGGAACCTCACCCGCTCGTCCTTCTCCTCGCCCCTCCCCGCCGCCTTCCCCTTCCCCTCGTCCCCGCCGTCGGTTGCTCCCACCGCCGACGCTGTGTTCCCGAGCACGTACCCCGCTTACGCCTCCGTCTTGTCCTCCTTCCGCCCCTCGTCCTCCTCGTTCCTCCCGTCTTCTTCCTCCGCGTTCCTTTCTGCCGCCGACCCTACTGAGACAGCGGGCTTGAAGACGACCGCGGGCGGGCTCCCGTTGCGTGCGTTTTCCACACTGACCGCCGCGTCGACCCTGCTCGACCTCGCCGCCTCGCCGTCCCCATCACCATCCAAGCGCGCCTCTGAATCATTTGGCCCTCTTCCCTCCTCATCCTCCGCACACTATCGCTCCTCTTCATCCAAGAGCACTACAGAACACCACAAGCGCGCTTGCGCTTTCGACTTTGACCATGATGAGCCGTCTCGCGCCAAGCGTCCACGCACAGGCTTCACTCCATCCCAATCGCATTCTCACTTTCCGTCGTCAAAGACACAGACAGGCTTGACACCCTTCACATCCCGCCTCTCATTCTCCGGCTCTCCTTCCAAACCTTACGGTATGGACATCTCGCCGCACCCCTCGCCGACGAAGGCGCACCGATCTCGCGAGACGACGGCGCGATCGTTCGAGTTGTTCGGATCGTTCAGCGCAGGCGGGTCCTTCCCCTCGCCCTCCCCTCGCCCCTTTGGCTCATCACGACCGGGCTCCCACGACTTTTCGTACTCATTCCCGTCCCCTCTGCCCGCCGCATATTCCTTCCCCTCCCCGCTGCCCTTCCCGTCCCCGCTCGCGTCACTCCCGTCGTGGTCTAACGAGGACAGCCAGAGCACGCTGTTCGACTCGCCTGCGGGGTTCCTGCGCCGATCACCCGCCGAGCATGGGTTTCTACGCGGGTCGCCTGCTGGCCACGGGTTCTTACGCGGGTCGCCTGAGTTCCTGCGCGGGTCCTTCGAGGGTGGAAGTGCCGACAGCAGCAGGAAGGACGCGAGCGGGAGCGGCAGCGGAAGTTACAGAGGAAGCGCAAGTTACAGAGGAAGCGGACGTTATACTCATAGAGGAAGGATACACGACGCATCGTCGCCCGGCGGCGACATCCTCACCTCGCCGCCGCTCCTCCCGCGCTCACAGGCGGGCATGGGGATGCTGAGCCCGATCAAGGGCATGCTGTCCAGTCCCATCAAGTTGGGCGTGGGCATGCTGTCGAGTCCCATAAAGCTGGATTCAAGCCCGCTGAAGACAGGCTCGAGGGCGGGTCCGCTATATGCGTCTTCCGGGTCGTTGTATGCGTCCTCCCAATCGTTGTATGCGCCCTCTCAGTCGTTACATGCGTCTTCCCCGTCTACCCAGCCGTTGTATGCGTCCTCCCAACCTACAAGCTCTCCTGCTCCCGCCACGTCCTCGCAGACCCTTTGCCCGAGCTCACAAACGCTCTTCGGCAGCTCGCAGACGATGCTGGCCTCCTCTCCTGCTCAGGCCGCGTCATCGTGGACGCACAAGCACAACCGCACTCGACAGTACGACGCGTCCTCGCCTGTCCGTTTTGATGGTGATGACAAGGATACTGGGAGCAGCGAGGACGAGGAGGATGAGGAGGAAGTCGAGGCGCTGGTGACGCCGTCGCCGAGTTCGGTACGCGCGTCGTCGCCCGTCAATCGCGACTTTGGGATGCCCTCGTCGCCCGGAACAGGCGACTCCGCGTCGCGCGACCTGCCAGCATCGTCTCCGATCACGCACGGTTTCGCGTCCTCGTCCTCGTCTTCTATGGCACGCGACTTCGCGTCTCCGTCTTCTTCTGGGTACGACTATCCCGGGTTACTTGTGCTGGACGACGATCAAGACGACGAAGACTATGAGGATGTGGACGAGGACGCGAGCAGCACGTATGAGAATGCGAGCAGCAGCCCTGGGGTGCCGCTCGCAGCAGGACAAGGCCATCCCGCAGGTTCGGGACGCGGCGGGGGGAGGACGATCGCGACGGTGCGTCTTTCTATTTTGCTCAAACCACCGAGATGATGTGACGAGGTGATTGTCGAATGGTGCTGACACGTCTTTTGTGTACATTAGATTGCTTTTGGCCGTCGTGGCGCGTACAAGCGCACTCGGCTGCAGCATCCCGTACGCGGGTCTGCTCAGGCAGCGCAGGCGAAGGAGAAGGCGAACGCGACGCGCCAGTCGGTCCCCGTGCACACGCTGTACGCAGGTGTACCTGTGTCGCGGGAGCAACAGTCTGCATCTGCTGCCACAGCGAAACCCGCTGCACCCGGTTTGCTCGACCGCACGGTCGACGCACGAGAACGGGTGCGCAAATCTATGTCTTTCCAGCCCAAGCCCAAGCCCACATCCATCACGCTGAAGCTCAAGTTACCTGCGAAGGCTGTGAGTGGTCCCGGCCGGCACGCAGGCGGATCGAGCATGGCCAGCACAAACAATTCCTCGAAGGCTCGCACGAACGACACCTCGAACTCGAAGAGCCGCGCCACCGGTGGAGATGAGGCCAGTGCGCGCTGCAAGAAGGGCCGCCGCACGCCGCGTTGGACAGACGACTCCGATCCTGAATCCAGCTCGGACGTCGAGCCCACCCAGCGTCCTCGCCTCGAGAATGACCGCGATGAGGGTCAGCTCGAGAGTATAAGTGCACCGAGTGAGCGGGACGAGGAAGACGCGTTCTGGGGTGCCGGGACGGGCATGCATGTTCCAGGTGCGTGCTTTTCTGCACTTAGGATTGGGATTATCAGAAGACGAGATTGACCAATGTGTGCGAACAGGTTCACTGTCCGTCGCAACTTCAGGCAGAGGAAGGGGGCGCGTCCCTGCCACCGCCACCGCCAGCCAAACCGCGGCATCAGGACAAGGAACCCAAGCGTCTCGGGCGCCTGCATCATCTGTCCCAGTTTCAAGTGCAAGTTCAAGTGCCGTGGCGCGGGGTGGTGCGCTTGCCGCACGCATGCGTCCGTCTACGCGAAGCACGCGACCCAAGCAGATTGATATTCAGACGCCGAATGCTGCTGTTTCTACAGATATAAACAGAGATGTCAAGGAGCCTAAGAAGCCATCGTTGGGTGCGCTCCTCGCGCGTGCACGTGCGGCGGCGGTCTCGCCTACGCCTCAGTCTCGTTCACACTGTGGCGAGGAGAAGGGCGCGGCGTTCTTCGCGTCTCCGGCTAGCCGTAGAGCTCAGGGCGGCCCACGCTTACCGTTGTGGTCGTCTGCGAGCACCCTGACGCGCACGGACTCGTCGGTGTCGTCGGCAGGGCGCGGTGTGGTTGCGGCGACATCGACAGGGGCGTACTTGACATCTGCATCAATATCTGCTTCGGCATCATCTGCAGCCACGTCCGCGTCCGCGCCCGCATCCACGTCGGGCCGCGTATCGCTGTTCTCCCCGTTCGGTTCGCCGCTGTCGGAGGTCTCGTCTGCGAGCCCGGGCAGTGCATGCAGCAGCAAGCTGGTTCTCCCGCCATTCTACGCGACCACGCCCGCCCACGTGACGACCGCGAGGTCTTCATTGCCTTCTCCAACAGCGACTCTGCGTGCATTCGCGCGCACGCGCGGGCAGGCGCGGTTGCTGACCTCTGAGGCTTCGGGATCGCAAGCCCCTCTAACCTCTTCCGCGACCGCTGCAGACGGTGTGTCTAGCCGTCCGGGCGATATTGTCAGGAGAGGTGGGTTGAAACGTGCGCGGGGCGCGGAGACGGTGGAAAGGGCCACCAGGGCGCGCAAGTCGGTGAAACGCGCACGGTTCGCTGAGCCTCTTGTTGCCGACCCTGCGAGCGACGATGGTGAGGATGAGGAAGGTACGCCACAACCTCCAACCTTTCTGCTTTCATTGAGACTACGTTGACGTTCATGCGCATACGCAGATGCTGTTGAAGCTGACGAAGACGCGAGCGAAAGTCTGGACGAAGCTGCCGACGCAGACACAGAGCCGGACTCCGCGTCGACCACGAACCGCACGCTCCCAGCCGCCGTGCCCGTGCACGCGTCGTGCGCGCGGTGGTACCGCCGTTTCCCCGTGCCGAAGCCTGCAGAGGGGGGCGTCAGGATGACTGGTGCGAATTTCCATTTGAATCTGTGTTACGGTGGTCGCTAACGTGTATTCGGTGTTTAGGCCCCCTCGCTGGCGCGTCGCTCAATCCACCGCGGTCCCCGTTCGATCTGTACACGCCGCGTTTTGTCAAGGGGCGCGGTGCGAGTAAAGTGCGTCCACCTACCCCTCAATGTTTCCTCTGCTTTTTGCTTTCATCGTTGTTGGTCTGGTGGATATGAGCTGAGCTGACGAGTGCATAGGTCGGGTTGTGCCCTATCTGCGCAGAGCCGAAAGCGCGTGGAGGCGAGGGCAAGAAGGTGTGGCTGTCGATGAAGTTCAGCGCGTTCAAGTGGTGCGTTCGGCGATCTCCTGTCGCCGAGGAAGAGGATACTGACGTGACGTTGCGTTGCAGAGTATTTTCTTGCCCAGTATCTATTTATTGGTACTGATTGTTGTCTCGACTACGTAGCTATCATATGCAGTACTACCACGGTACGCCTTTTCTCGTCTGTCTTCTCTCCTTCGCGCTCACTCGTACATCTACAGGCCTCTCTACCGCAGGCATCCCATTCTCGCCGCCCACGGCCTTCCGCACCATCACGCACACCTCCACCTCGAAGTACGAGAAGGAGCACCTTGAGCAGGGGAAGTGTCACAAGTGCCGGAAATGGGTGAACATTGAGGGCGTGAAGGATGTGGAAGTGAAGGTGCGTCGATGTCTTCCACGTCTTTTCAAATATCTACTTGGCTAGCATCCTCGATGAGCTATCACTGACCTTGTGGCGTAATAGGTTCCAGAGATATACTGGTACGCTTTAACATTCGTGATATGCTATTGACATGTGATACGAGATTTGGCGTGGCGCAGGTGGAAACATGCCGCGACGTGCCACCAGGGCTCGACGATCGACGGCGAGGCGGACGTGTTCGCCGAGGACGAGGTGTTCCGTGCCGTCAAGGCTGCCGCGCAGGCGGATGAAGACGATGATGAAGCGTCGGCTGAAAGCCAAGATGAAGAAAGCGTCCAGAACGAAGATCCAAATCGCGGGACCGATAGAGGACCATCGGGCGCGCAAACTAACGACGAGTGGCGAATGCAAGTCGACTAAGAACAAGACACGAACGGCGCGAAGCGAACATCGCGGACCACGAGCACAGCATATAGAATTTATATAGAAAAATGCACTGACGGAAGATAGAAGACTAGAAGACTTATACTCACCACGCATCAAGCACACTCAAGATACTGGAACGGAATATTCCCCAGACTCAAGACGATATAACGCATCAAATCTGCAATAGACGCATTCAGCACTCATCACATCGCATATCGTATCGCATCGCACTCAAAGTCTCATCGCTCGCATTGCAACGGAAATCGGAACGGACCCCTCGCACTAACCGGACTCTACTGTATACTTATCCTGCACTGCCTCGCTTTCTCCTCGCATACTTCTCTGTCGCACTAGCCTCGCTCTCGTTCTCGCATCGCCGCTGTACTCTGCTCTTCTCTCGCATCTCGCATCTCTTCCTCTCGCATACTCACTCTCGCCTTTTCCCCTTTCTGTCGCACTGGACTGGCTCTCTCTCGTTCTCCTCGCCATGCTGGACTCTACTCTGCCCACCCAGGCTCTCGCTAACTCGCATCTGCACAGCTTCTGGCTCAAGTCACTCTGTATTTCACCTGCATCTCTTCTTGCTCTCGCCACTCCTCGTCGTTACCTCGCACCCTCGCACTACAATTCTGTGTCACTCCTACGTACCGCTTCGTCACCACCGACCATCTCTGCCAGCTGCTGCTCTGTATCTTAAACCATCCTTCCCGATCTTTCCTCGTCTACTGTACAACGTATCAACCCAAATACAGACCCGTTTCATCGAGAATATATGCATGCATTCGTGTCCACCCAACGTCGGCGTGGTGACTGCCTGGACTGAACATCACCAAGCACTAAATAGAGACTGGGCGATAAGGCCCGCCCCCTGAGACCCATATTGTTTGTAGGAAAGACGTGAAATCCGTACAAAGCCTTATCAGTACCAGAGGCGGGCCGCATCACCAAAGTGGTCGAGGATCGTGTCGTCGACCCACAGGGACCGGGGACCATATCGCCTCGGTCTTGGCCGGCTGGTCTGCACAGCAGACAGACGACCGTCCATGCGCTCCATGGTGTAGAAGGTGCTTCCCCATTCCAAGTATTGCAGGGAAGGCAGCGTGCACGGTAAATCTTCGAGGAGCGCGTCCGACAACGGCCAGAGGGCGCAGACGATGCTCAGCGCTCTGAGATGGGCTGCACCTGTGGCTGAGAGCGCTTGGAGAAATGAAACCTGGATTCCGCGATCGCGTTATTAGCACTCTAGGGTGATTCTAGCGTCAGAAAGTAGACTTGCCTGACCCGTCCTAGATTCTGATTCGAGATCTGCTGTATTCCAGCACCAGATCCGCAATTCCGTGAGTGAAGGATGCTTCGCCAACATCGCAACGCAGCAGTCTATTTTGCCGCCGCTGTCCCTGACGTCGACGTGCAGGCACATCAGATTCGGAGCGGGAAAGACCATGTCGTTGCTCGTGTCGAAGCTATAGACCACCTTGAGGGCTTCCAGCGTTTTGCTCGCAAGCAAATGGTGCGCGGTCGGCACTACGCTCAGTGTGCACTTTCCCAGCGAAAGAGCACGTAGATTGGGGAGGCTGCTGCCATCGAATTCAAAGATACCCAGCGGATCGACGTATGCCGGTTCGCCGTAGAAATAATCCAAGTAGAGATATTCCAGACGTGACTGGCGCTCGAAGAAGTCCCTAGTTATAGGATACTCCGCGTCCAGGGGCTGCAGCGAACGCGGCAGAAGTGCGCACGGTAGGACAGCGGAGGACAGAGAGAAGGCACGCAGGCGAGGATGACGCGCGGTGAGCGGATAACGCAGCGGAAACTGGCTCGAAAAATATAGGTGGAGTGCGTGCAAGTGCGGCATCGCGTCCACCATAGCCAGGAGCGCGGCCCCGTCCCAACAAATTGCCCATTCTAGCACCAATGTCAAGCTGCGAAGCACGGCGTACCGGCCGGCAGTGAATGCAGCCTGCGTGCAGTCAGCGCGCGTTGCGGCGGAAAGGATATCGGGAAGAGCGCACCCAGGCGGTTGCATCGCAGTCCCGCGACAGGCCAGTCGAAGGCTCAAGGTTGAGAGACGTCAGTGAACCGCCGTTTTTCGCCAACGCGGTCCACACCACGGGAGCTTCGCGAGGCTGTCCTCTCTCCATGGAACCTCGCTCCCACGTCCAATCGAACGATCTGAGACGACCATGCGCCGCATTATGTTCCAGGATGGCCGCCAAGGCTTCGCATTTCGTCCAGAATTGCTGTGGGTCCTCGACGAATTGGCCAGGATAGTCAGTATCGGCCTCACGCGACCGCACCCACAGCCCGTCGCAGCGACTCTTCGAGATCCTCCGCAATGAGAGGCGCAGCCTCCATATCCATATATATTCTTCGTCCCAGGAGGCCGGGATGTGCAAATACAGACTTATTGGCTTCCCTCAAGGTACTCAAAGCTGACGGGATGCGATGCCATCAATGGGTATTTACAGGGACGGAACAGTCGCGTACAGACCAAGAAATGTAACCCTGGGGGACTCATTCGCCTCACGAGGATCTAGCACATCCATGACGAGCGTTGTATTCGGTTGTGCAGGTTGTTCGTCGGGGCCCGCCGTTGTGCTTGTCTGATCGCCAGAACTTCCGCCGTGTGTCCGAGAGGATGGCAAAATACGATGTAGACGCTTCAACATCGATTTTCGATATGATTTCAGTGGCATTTCAGTCACTAGTTCCTTGTAGGCGGAGGACGATGATGAGCGTCGAGAGCAACGTTGGTCCAACTGCGGACCGGGGGACCGGTTCAGCAGCGATCGTCGATCCACTCCGGTTTGAATTTGGGCGCTTCGACCTACTTCGCACGCAGCTACGTATACGAGACAATATTCGCAGGTTGCCACATAGAAAATCAGAACCATCATCTGAGAGCAATTCGTACAGGGCACCGTCAGTACCACAGCCGAGTCGCACCCCCGAAATGGTCCAGGACCGTGTCGTCGACCCACAGCGATCGCGGTCCGCATCGCCTGGGTCGCGGCCGCCCAGTCTGCTCAGCAGACAGCCTGCCTTCTACGCGATTTATTGTGTAGAACGTCCGTCCCCACTCCAGGTATCGCAGAACGGGCAGCGTGCAGCGCAAGTCCGCGCGGAGGGCCGGTGACAGAGGCCGGAGGGCGCAGACGATGCTTAGCGCCGTGAGAGAGGATGCCCCGGTGGCCGCGAGAGCCTGGAAAAATAGAACCTACATCGCATAGTCACGGTCGTGTTTTCAGCTCCTTTGTCGATTTTCAACGCGGGAAGTCACAAGCGGAGACGGACTCACCTGATCCGTGTCCGATTCCAGTGCCCGTGCCACATTGTCGTGACACTCAAACCGCAATTCCACGAGCGAGGGGTGCCGCGCCACCAACGACACGCAGCAATCCACGCCGCCGTTGCTGTTCCTCACGTCGACGTGCAGGCACTTCAGCTTCGGGGCGCTAAAGCCCATGTCGTTGCTCGTGTCGAACCGATACACCACCCTCAGCGCCTCCAACGTCTCGCGCGCGAACAACTGCCGCACGCCCGCCACGACGCTCAGCGTGTCGCTCCCGACTGACAGCGCGCGCAGCGCGGGCAGGCTCGCGCGCTCGAAGGCGAAGAGGCTATCAGGGGACATGTCCGCCGGCTCGCCGTACCAATAATCCAGGTGCAGATACGCGAGCCGGGCGTGGCGCGTGAAGAAGTCTTTGGTGCGGGCCGGGTGCGGCGCGTCCGCAGGCGAGCGCGGGAGGACGGCGGACGAGAGGGAGAAGGCGCGCAGGTGCGGGTGGGTCGCCGTGAGCGCGTAACTCAGCGGGAAGCACGTCGAGAAATAGAGGTGCAGCGCGTGCAGGTTCGGCGCCGCCTCGACCATCGCGCAGAGCGCGGCGCCGTCCCAGCAGATCGCCCACTCCAGCCGCAACGTCAGGCTGCGCAGCTCGACGAAGCGGGCTGCAGTCAGTGCGTTCTATACGCTCCGAGTCGTCAGCACTCCATCCTATATAGGCTAACGACCGCGGCACGGGCTTAGTACTTACCCATGCAGTTTCATAACAAACACGGGACGCATCTATCGGCGGCTCGAGGTTGAGAGACGTGAGCGACCGCCCGTGCTTCGCCAACGCAGCCCACACGACGGGCGCTTCGCGAGGCTGTCCCCGCTCCATAGACCCTCGCGTCCACGTCCAGTCGAACGACCGGAGGACGCCGTGTGCGGCGAGATTATCCAGCATGGCCGCTAGAGCCTTGCATTTCGTCCAGAACCGTTGCGGGTCCTCGACGTATCGTTGTGGGTCCTCCGAGTCGACGAATTGGCCAGGGTGGACGTACCCGGCCGGGTCCTCAGGCGAGCGCACCCACAGCGCTTCGCAGCGCCCCAGCGCCCGCGGTTCCTCCTCCAGGCACGCCGCAACGAGCAGCGCAGCCTCCATGTCCATGTATATTCTTCGTCCGAGGAGGCCGGGATGCGCGAGGACCGACTTGTGGGCTTTCTTCAGTGTGTCCAGGGCTATCGTAGAGAAATCCGATTTTGCGGATTAGTACGATTTTGCCGATTAGGATTTTCAGCGATTAGGATTTTCAGCGATGAGTGTTTTCAGCGATTAGTATTTAGTATTTTCAGCGACAGGACAGGACAGCCGCGTACAGACCAAGATATGTGACCCTGTTTTGTTCATCGTACTGACGAGGGTCTAGGACATCGGTGATGAACGTTGCCTTCTGCGGTCCATGTCGCTCGACTCGCTCGAGGTCCGACGTGTCACTGTTTGTCCAGGAGCCCCGAAGACCACGACGCATACGCTTCAACATAGGTGTTCGAGATGATATCGTATGTTTCACATATGCAAAGGCCCTTGCGATATTAATGTAGTCGAGGACGGTGATGGCAGTTGAGAGCAACGAATGATCTAGGGTTAGGGTTAGCTTTAGGGTCGGTTCAACTAGGGTTCAGCTACGGTTCAGCAACGATTTGGGAGAAGTTGAACCGCATTCGCACCTCGTATGCATTAATGTTCAAGATAAGCAGATGACAGCAGGAAATGGAGGTTATCATAGTCGAGCGCATCATGTTGCATATAGAAGAAGCCAACAGCGGTACCACACAGCGTAATACCAACCACGCCGAACTTAGGACATACCACCGCAATGCACGATCAAACGAGGAGTATACAACACATTTTTATTTTGGTTTGTTTTCTAGTTTTCTTCCTATTCCGGGGGATGTGATCGTGCAACGAGGTGGCGCACGATCATATCTGCTGACGCCTCCCGATGTCTCCCCCGACGATATAGCAGGTGAGGAGAAACGAGGGAGATACATATGGACGACGCCCCTGGTGTGACAAGAGACAAAGACCTGTGTGAGGAGGGCATGCAATGAAGTCAATACGCCGTCTCAAACCTAGCGTGATGAATAGACATACCTGGCCGCGCACTGTAGATGGATCTAGGTGCAGTAGCCGTGGCATACACGATCAAACGAGGATACACTATGCAAGACGGAACGAGGGGTACACTATGCACGATCAAACGAGGAGTATACTGCGCACCAGTTTTTGTTTTTGTTTTTCTTCCAGATCCAAGGGCGCCCCCGGCGAATACGATCGTACAGCGAGGTGGCCAACTTGTTGCACAACCATATACACAGGGAACGCCCTCGGAACGCTTGCTGCGGCTGGGATGGTCCTGGAAAAGATGGGAGACGAGGATGAGCAGACATACGTAGATGTACAAGCGCGAGAAGACTCACCAGAGGAGGAGGGATGGAAGGCAGACACATGTGACACGACACAAAGACCAAAGACAGGAGTCACGAGACAACGATACGAAACGGGGAGGAACGCGAAGATAAGGAGAAGTGTGACAACCGATAGCCACTACTGCGCGCACGACGGTCCGGTTGTCGCGTGTCGATATTCACCCAGCGAAGGGCGCCCTGCACGCACGTTGTCGGTTTTCACCCAGCGAAGGGCGTCGCGTCCGTCGATGAAGTCGGGTTTGCCACTGCACGCACGTTGTCGGTCTTCACCACCCAGCGAGGGGTGTGGCGTCCTCGTCCTCGTCGTCGGCGGGCTACCTATCAAAAAAAACTCAACGCTTAGCAAGCCGTGTGACAGAATATATATATGGGACAGGAAACCGAAGAAAAGACAAATCGACAAATCTTGTACCGCCGGGGAAACAACTTCATAGGGTTGATCAGGCCCTCAGTCGTCTCGCCGCCGTCGTCCATCTCCGCCGTGGGTCCGCGAGTCCTTGTTACGCGAGCGTCGAAGCTTTTTGAGAGTGTGCGCGCCTGTCTGAAAAGCAGACCTGTCTCTTTCAGCGTGGTCGCAGTGTGAACAGATCACGTGAAGCAGCCGTAACGTACGCAAGGGGAGAACACGATGCACAATGCACGACCAAACGAGGAATACACTATGAATATACAATATACTATGCACGATCAAACGAGGAGTATAGTCCGCACTGGTCTTCTTCTTCTTTTTGTTTTTGTTTTCGTTCTTCTTCCAGTTTCAAGGGCGCCCCCGGTGGATATGATCGTACAGCGAGGGGGCCAGCCTCGCTGCACAACCATATCCGCCTGGAGCGCCCTTGAAACGCTTGCTGTGACCGCGGTGGCACTAGACGGGGTGGAGAGACGCAGGTGAGCAGACATACATACATGGATGTACAAGCGTGAGAAGACTCACCAGAGGAGGAGGGATGTGAGGCAGACACATGTGACATGGCACCACGAACGAAGACAATATAAGACGAGATCAAGACGAGACGAGACGAGACAACGATACAAGACGGGAGAAACGCGGAGATAAGGAGAAGTGTTACAACCTATAGCCACTACTGCGCGCACGATGGTCCAGTTGTCCAGTGTCGATCTTCACCCAGCGAAGGGTGCCCTGCACGCACGTTGTCGATTTTCACCCGGCGAAGGGCGTCGCATCCGTCGATGAAGTCGGGTTTGCCACTGCACGCACGTTGTCGATCTTCATCCAGCGAGGGGTGTGGCGTCCTCGTCGGCGGTGGATTGCCTACTCCCAAAAAAAACCTCGACGCTTAGCAAGCCGTGTGCCAGGATATGGGACAAGAAACCGAAGAAAAGACAAATCGACAAATCTTGTACCGCCGGGGAAACAACTTCACAGGGTTGATCAGGCCCTCAGCTGTCTCGCCGGCGTGATCCACCTCCGCCGTGGGTCCGTGGCCCTTGTTACGTGAACGTCGAAGCTTTGATCGTGTGCGCGGGGCCTGTCTGAAAAGCAAAACTGTCTCTTTCAGCGTGGTTCGCGCAGTGTGAATAGATCCAGTGAAGTAGCCATACCATACGTAAAGGGAGAACACGCTGCACGGCCAAACGAGGAATACACTTTGAATACACAATGCACGATCAAACGAGGAGTATGGTACGCACTTTTCTTCTTTATGTTCTCGTTTTCGTTTTTCTTCCAGTTCCAAGGGCGCCCCCGGTGGGTATGACAGTACGGCGAGGTGGCCAGCCTCGCCGCACGATCATACCCGCCTGGAGCGCCCTTGAAACGCTTGCTGTGACCGCAATGGCACTAGACGGGATGGAGAGACGCAGATGAGCAGACGTACATAGATGTACAAGCGTGAGAAGACTCACCAGGGGAGGAGGGATGTGAGGCACACACACGTGACACGGCGCCACGATCGAAGACAAGACAACCAACGATACGAAACGGGGAGAAACGCGAAGATAAGGAGAAGGGTTACAACCTCTTGCGACCACTGCGCGCGCGACGGTCCGGTTGTCGAGTGTCGATATGATATATTCACCCGGCGAAAGGGCACCCTGCAGCACGTCGTTTGATGGTCGAGATTTGAGAGTCTTCGTCGATTGGCGGGGAGGCTTCAACTTACTGTTGGAGAGCTGGATGAGTGAAAGGCAGATACTCAAGGAGCGCAACGCAAAAGTGCAAACCGTGATCACCGGGGCGACAATATCATCGGGGTGATCAAGCCCTCCACTGCCTCGCCGGTGTCGTCCATACAGTATTCGCCAAGGAAGTCGTGGGTGGCGTCCGTGGGTGATGTTCGCGGGTATCTTGGGGTGGGGAGAGGCATCTACGCAACACTGATGTGCCACGTCTGTCAGCGCGCAGTACAGCGAAACGCGAGACCGGAAACAAGGGAAGGGGGATAACGCGGAGAGAAGGTGAAGTGTGAGGCATACCGTAGCACTGCGTGCACAACGGCTTGAAGGTCCAGTATCGAAGTGTCGGAGGTCGAAAGTCGTTTTCACCCAGCGAAGGGCGCCCTGCAGCACGTCGCTTGAGAATTGAGAATTGAGGATCTTCGTCCATCGTTGGGTTCCACCGTGTTGTTGCCGCGACTGCCTGTCAAGAAAACTCGACGCTTAGCAATCCGTAAAACAAAATCTGTGACAAGAGACCGAGAAAAAACTGATCCTGTATCGCCGGGGAAACAACTTCACAGGGTTGATCAGGCCCTCAGTTGTCTCGCCGCCGTCGTCCATCTCCCCGTGGGTCCGTGGGTCCCTGTTACGTGAACGTCGAAACTTTGATTGTGTGCGCGCCTGTCTGAAAAGCAAAACTGTTGCTTTCAGCGTAGTTCACACCATATGCGACAACAAGAAAAGGAGGGACTTTACGAAGCGAAAGAGAAGTGTGGGGTATACCAGAGCACTGCGCGCACGACGGGTCGAGGGGTCCATTGTCGAAGGTCCGGAGGTCGATTTTCACCCAGCGAAGGGCACCACTGCACGCACGTTGTCGGGTTTCACCCAGCGAAGGGCGTCGCGTCCGTCGATGAAGTCGGTTGAACCACTGCACGCATGTTGTCGGTTTTCACCCAGCGAAGGGCATCACGTCCGTCGGTGAAGTCGGTTGAACCACTGCGCGCACGTTGTCGATTTTGACCCAGCGGGGGGCGCGGCGTCCTCGTCGTCGGCGGGTTTCGCGTGGAGCGGATCCTTCTTGAACTCGAGGGGGACCAGAGTCTCGATCTTACCCGTGCGCTTCGCGATAGCACGCCCAGGCTCGTGCACACGGCCAATGTAGTCCAACACGTTGACACGGTCAGCCCTCGACGCAAGCACGTCGATCAGGCAGGGGTTCGCACCGCCATACTTCACGTCATGCCGCGACTGAGCCTCCCACAACGGGAGGAGCTTGCGCTGGAACAGCGCCTCCTCCTCCGCCTGCACCTCGTCGCACTGAATCTCGAGCCCCTCACCCAGGTCGAAGCACCGGATGCTTTCCGTCTGCTGCGCCTCCTCGAGAGAGACAAGGCGGATCTTGCTATGAGTGAGGCCTCGGGCCATGATGAGCTCGGGTTTCTTGCCGAGAAGGGTGCCGATGGTCTTCTTGGGCTTGAAGTTGCGGAGGCCGCGGACTCTGTAGGGGAGGTCAGACGGCACATACCCGTTTACCATCGGGCAGTACCGTGCGCCCTCCGGCACCTTCGCCAGCGGGTCGAACACCGTGTCCGGCACAGGTCCATACGCCGCGAGCGGGTTGGCGACCGGAACGGCTGAAGGGAGAAGGGCGGAATACCCCGAGGCAAAGCCAACGGGGGA
>ALYI01003698.1:0-16992 GCA_001969225.1 Ceriporiopsis andreanae CBS 279.92 | reverse complement strand
CCCGCCACGAAAATTCGCGAGAGCTTGGGAAAAGCACGGCCCCGTACTTATAGTATGTTTCTCTCGCGTGATTTTGTGAACATTGGTTTCGATTTCCTTTTCTCTACAGGTCTACCTTTGGTCTACAGTCCATATTCCTGCTGCCTTCGTATCCTGCCGGTCGCTCGGTACTTTCTGCACAGAGGACATGAATATCGCCGCGCCCTCCTTGATAGGCAGTGGATGCCGCGAGCAGCGGCCGTCGGCGGTAGGTCTGCACCTCAGAATGTTGATGCCGTTATACTTGACGTCCGCGGCATGCACGGTGTGCGTCCTCTCTCTGCCATCGAAACAATTCTGCTGGAACGGCGCGTAGTCGAAGACCTTGCTGTCGCGACCCCGCTGTGTTATGATCGCCGTCTCTCCGCAACACTCTGAGGCGTAGCTGAATCGACCTTCCGACAAGTACAGCACCTCCTCGTTGAAGACATGAGGGATCTTGCATGTCTCCTCGGGATCGAAATAAGTGGCATGGCAGCGGGCACAGTGCTTCTCCTTAAGCTCTGTGACGTCTTCGTATGGATCTCTGCGCCTCGGGGCTTTGGCATATTGCTGGTGGCACCTTCAGCCAGGTGCGACGCAGTGCGAGTGAAACGTACTGACCCTGTAGTTGTTTCTATGTTCTCTCATGATGCTGTAGCTGTCGTGTATGGGTGCGTTGCGATTTATCTCTGGGTGGCGGCGGCGGTCGCGATGACCGCATTTTTATACGCACAGGAGATCCCGCAAGCCAACGCGATTTCGATCTACAGGGACAAAGCTCATTTCCTTTCTTGCACATGATTGAGCTGGTACAGCCACTGGGGACATGAGAGGGTGTTCTGGCCGCCGGGTGCAGGTGCGGATCAGCATAGCATATGCAGAGGACAATGGGCATGGCCACGAGGTAACGCCTCTAGTTATCTGATGGCTGCGCTTCTGCGAGACGTACATCCATTGTTCTCTCGTGCCAATCCAGTTGGTGCCTCAATCTTCGAACAGCGAAGTAATTACAGCTGATAAACCTTTGCACAGACCGCGCTGCCTCGCGCGCTGCATATTCCGACTAGCGCCTTTAAGCGGCACCGTTGCTAAGCAGCTCGCGGCCAGGAAGGGCGGGCGACAGAGAGCGTCCAAGCCATCAACGTCGCATCAACGTGAACAATGGGGTTCGCAATGGATGCACCAGTGGCGCCGACCGAGTCGATGACCAACTCTTCATAGCGGTGACGACGCCGGCCGAGAACGACGAGGACTAGCGCTGCCAGAATCTTTGGCCAGTTGCTCATACCCAGTGTTGGTGCCGATGCCAGGTCTGAAATCGCTCTTTGCTCGATGTGACTACGTTCTGTTTCTACCCTCACTGAAACCTGTTGTGACACTTTCTTCGGCCGGCCGTGGAGATACGTTGTGAGGGGCTCCAGGATCCTCTGCAGCCGAATCGTTATCGCGAATCGATGAACGCCGCGCCCCTGTAAGCATTTTAAGGTGCGGGTTGAATAGCTTGGGCGTGTCTCATCGCGCCCATCGCTAGCGCGCGCGCAACTCTGGTGCGTCAGGGTACTATTCTGGTATCCTACTTCCTCTGTCGCTCACCCTCGACTGTGAAGACTTGTTGATTACCTTCTCGAGCTGAAACCTCGGTCATGACATGGCTGGACATGACGCATCCTCCGGCACGGTAGGGAAGCCAACGTGTCCGCTCGCGCTGGCTTCGGACGTCCCAACTTGAAGTCTCAGCTGTGCGTATAAATGTGCACAAGTTAACATCTCACATTTTCCAGCTCTCTCGTCCGTCAACCATGGCCTCTCAAAGCGACTCAAAGAAAAAACCAGACATCGCGATTATTGGCGGTGGCGTCACGGGCTTGACCTGCGCTGTTGGACTAGCTAAGATGGGCGTGTTAGCTCACGTCTATGAATCAAAGGTATGACCGATGCCCATCCTCTAGTTCACTCACCGACTTCGTTCTCGTAGCACGAGCTTAACGAGATCGGTGCAGGCATCGGTGTCGGTATGATCATCTCTGCGATCTGGGAGCCACATATCCTCACTATCTCACAGGCCCAAATGCTATTCGCATGCTAGAGGAAATCGGCGTTTTCGAGGACTGCCTGAAAGCATGTGGAGAGACTGCGCCAACCATGCATGCCTTGAAATTTCTGGATGGCATGGGCAATCACGGCCTGATATATGACGTGGGTGCAGCCTCTCGGAAGCCATGAGCATCGAGCACTAACTCACATCACATATATAGCACCCCAGACATGCCATAGGCGACAGCGCCGGATTTTCCAGGTACATACATATGCCATGATCGCATGTCGTAAATAGCTAAATGATCGTCGTGGTAGAGCCTCGTTTGTTGGTGCCCTGTTGTCCAACATCGATCCCAGGTATACGCACTTTAATAAGAGGTGTATCGACATATCAACTATGCCGGATTCTTCTCGCTCCGTCATTCAGTTCTCTGACGGCACCTCCGCCGAGGCCGACGTCGTCCTGATCGCGAGCGGTATCAAAAGCAGGATGAGAAGCGCGGTGACAGGGAAACCATCCGACGCTAACGTCGCCTACGGCAACAACATTTGCTACCGCGGATTGGTCCCCGCAGATCAGGCCAAGGCTGGTGGGGTGACGGAAGAGTTCAAGCGGGGACATTGCTATGTCGGAGAGGATAAGGTACATCCTCGGCTTGGCTAATCAACTTGCATGCATTGATAGTTTCTGCAGCATCTCATCGTCTACTCAATCAACGGCGGCAAGCTGGTGAACGCATCGACCTTTCTTTCCATGACGTATTCGACTCACTCATACGCCGCAGATCAATGTGGCCGCTTTCGTGACGGATCGTTCAGTCGCCATTGGCGATGTCAAACTACCGCCCGACCAGCCAACGGTCATGCCTGCTTCAGTTGAGGAGCTGCTCACAGTATACCAAGGCTGGGGAAACGATGTGGTAAGACTCTTGGCGTGTATGTCGAAGCCAAACAAGTGGTACATCAATATCGTCCACCCGTTCCTCGAAACATACGTGAAGGGTAACATCGCGCTAATGGGTGATTCCGTACGTCGTTGATAGTCTGGTGGTTCACCGAAACGATGTTGATCCACCTTGAAAGGCTCACGGGATGTTTCCTCACCTTGGAGCCGGCGCAGGTCAAGGCATAGAGGACGCGTACCTGCTGTCTCGCTTGCTGAGTCACGCTGAAACGACACGCGACAATGTACAGGTACGCGTATCGGCGCTCCTGAGTGGCACCGTCTTAACGCGTTTTGCCATGTAGGATGTGCTACGCGTCTACGACGAGATCCGTCGCCCACGTGCTCAGAAGACCTGCGAAGAAAGCAAACGTCAGGGCGAGAATTACGAGCGACGCGGCAGAAGTGGTCCTACTGATGACGACATCCGCAAGGACCTGCCAGGGATGTGGGACTTCCTATGGAATCAACCTATGGACGAGGATGTAAATCAATCCATCGCTCGTCTCCAGCAGATGGGCGTTTTCCGCTTGTGAGCATAGTTCTGCTTAGATTTGGGATGTAATATTGGCTTCCTGCATGCTACACCGGATGCTATTCCAAAATCCAAGACACTCGATCGATCATAGGTATACGCCACTGCACGGCGCTTTCTGACATTCTGTCGCGGCGGCTGCACATCCGAGAAGGGCAGCCCTCACGGCTGATGAATGCTAAACTCACCTCGCAAACTTCCAAGATAGCGTTAGCGCTGATCAACAGGCCGACTCGCACGTATAAAACGCACGTCCCATGTGATGCTGTGACTCCAGCCTACATCCTTATAAATCCCACCGTCGGCTGCGTGAGTTTCCGAGGTACTGCTCCCCATTAAATATTGAACCCTGCAACCCAGCCAGCTGCGATGGAACCTACGGAACTACCACCGACGATGATCGCGTACAGGTATGTGCCAGGACAAGGAGAACCTGTGCGCGAAGAAGTTTCTGTGCCTACCATCGCGGCAAACGAAGTACTCGTTCGAGTACTAGCCGCTGGGGTCTGCCATTCCGACGTGGGCGTCTTAGACATCAACGGTGGTCTGAACAAGCTGTTAACGGAGCCGTTCACTCTGGGCCACGAAGGCGCAGGTAAGTGTGAGATAGGCGTGCATATTCCACTAGGTAGCCGCTTACCGTTTCCCCTAGGTACTGTCGTCGCCCTCGGTTCTTCCGTCCCATCCACATTTCCTGAGATAAGGAAGGGCAGCTATGTCGCGGTATTCGGTCCGAACGCATGCTTCCAGTCTTCCTGTGAGGCGTGTATGTGCGGCCGTTCGAACCTATGCAGGACCTATCGTTCATACGGCCTTGGGACCGACGGTTCGTGGACGCAATATGTCAAAGTGACGGCGTCGTGCGTCGTCCTCGTACCAGGCACCCTCGAAACAATCCCCCCTTCAGTTGTCGCCGTCGCCACCGACGCGGTGCTCACGCCGTACCACGCCCTGAAAGTATGCTGTGGCGCCCAGCCCGGGCACACAATTTTGTGCCTCGGAGTTGGAGGGCTTGGCTTGAACGCCGTCGGCATCGCGAAGCATTGCCTCGGAGCTGCGGTTGTCATCGCGTGCGACACGCGACAGTCAAGCCTGGCACAGGCGTTGGAGATTAGTGCCGACTACGCCGTGTCTCCCGACGAGTTGCTCCCGCTCGTCGCGGAGAAGAAGCTGTTGGTCGACATCGCCATAGACTTCGTTGGGACCCAGAAGACGTTCGACACTTGTTTCGCCGCCGCGAAGATGGGCGGCGTCATTCATGTCGTCGGTCTTCCTGGGCTACCCCTGCAGATCCTCCCGTTCGCGGCGATGAGAAAAGATATTAGGATCGGAGTAAGCTATTGGGGGAGTAAAGATGATTTGGTTGAGGTGCTGCAGGCCATTGCAGACGGGAAGCTCAAACCGCCGGTGGAGACGAGGCCGATGAGCGAATGCGCGGAAGTTTTGAAGGAGATGCAGGTTGGGCTGTTGCGAAATAGAGTCGCCTTGATACCTTGAGCAGCGGGATATTCATACAGGAAGGTCCGCAAATGGTTATATGTAGACCCACGCTGAACCTCTGTAGCAGTATGCAGACCAGAATTTGAGACCGCAAACGCGACACTTCATAGTATTTCACCCTTCATGACGACCACAGCTTGTCCAGCAAGCTTCAGCTTATTCTCCACCTCGTCCCAAGCGACCTTCAGAGTACCGCGTCGCTCGCTGACCTGGATCGCCAACATCTCTTCCCCTCCTTTACCGAGCTTCGTAGACCAGTATGGCGTCAGCACAGCGTGTGCCGAACCACATACGTGGTCTTCTTGAACGCCTACGGACGGCGCAAACATCCTCGACACAAATGCAACGTCTGGATCAGGGGAAGAGGACGTGACGACGTTCACCTCGAAGCCCGTTTCCGTCTGCAAATAGGACTCAGAGCCCGCACGCCGTGTCGTTATCTGGCAAGACATGGACTTACGAAAGCTTGCGCGTTGAGCTTGCAATTCGCCAGGTCGTCTGCTTCCGCGATCTCTACGAGGAGGTAGTAGTCGAAGTTCTTCTGTCCCTTCCCCGCATACTTCACTGTGACTGGTTTCCCGAGTCCCCTCGAGGCGATCGCCTGTATCCGTTCCACCTCCTTCGCAGGCAGCGCCTGCGTGACGGTCGCCGACAGCGTGAGCTCGATCCACTCGCCGTCCTTGTGAGCCGTGAGGACCATCCCAGCCGTACTGTGGAAGTTCAGCAGGTCAACTGTCGGCGCCACAAGGCCTGGCATCGTGAACAGCACGTGAGCGGAGGCGAGCGTGGCGTGTCCGCAGAGAGGGATTTCCTTCCCGCACGAGAACCACCGCACGTCGAAATCAGCAGTGTGCGCGTCGCTCCGTGCAGGCCGCGTGAAGGCGGTCATGGGCTGGTTCAGGTTTTGCGAGATGCCAGCCATAGTGGCTTTGTCGGGAAAGTCCTCTACGAGGACCAGAGCGGCGGGGTTGCCGCCGAATGGTTCCGTGGTGAACGCGTTGGCGATGTAGAACGGTGTGCCAGACATGACTGGGTATCTTGGGCCTCTTCGTGTGTGCACCTACTTATATAGGTGGCGCGTCTGATGTACGCGCAAAATGAGATCGTGCCTGGTCCTGCGCCATACGCGTTTATTTACCTGTGACTCACGCAGACTCATTGCTTCCAAATCACCGGCAGGGGTACGTACGATGGCCGAAGCGTCATGTAGCAAGCCGCGGGACTGTTTATCTTGACGGACGAGGGCCGCTCGCGGCGCGACAGGAAGTCTGAACAATATCTTCATGCATGATGAGTTGGTCGAGCACTGCTATTATACACATGTTAGGTGGACAGCGAGAACCAAGTAACTCACTAGAAAAACAACAAGGTGGTACACACATACAACATTATAACGGCGAAGCAACACTGCGGTCAGTTCATACTAGGTTGCCAGGTCGAGTCAAGAACTTGTATGCCCCTCCGACCTAAACGCCGCTTCCAGTCGCGCATCTCGCCCTGCACACCTGCCTCCTGCGCGTGCGACCCCATGCCCGGGCGCAGCCATCGTATGTCGCGCGTCCGCACCACCTTCAAGGCGGGCAGCTTTGGGAGCAGCGACTCGAGTACGGAGAGGAATTCCGCGTCAGGGCGGGGAATCGAGAGAATCTGTAACGGGTGTTTGGGGTATATCGAGCAGATCGTTAGAGTGGGGAGGGGGCTTTCCAGAGACAGGTGTCGCAGTTTAGGACATGTGTGTAGTAATGTAGTAGGCGACGGAAAGAGCATAGTAGGCCATATCTTGGGTGCGAAGAGATGTAGGGACGTAAGTCGTGAGCCGTGTACCTCGATGAACTGGGGAACGAGAGAGGCGGGGATGGAGATATCGTCGTATGGCGTGACAGTGAGATGTGTCAGGCTGGGTAAAGGCGAATGGAGCAGGACGCGCATTACGGGGGAAGAATGCATGGAGATCATAGCGAGCTTCTGTAAGCGGGGGAGGTAGGCTGGTTCTAATCCTGCTCCAGCGTTCTCCATGGCCTCGTGTGCGGTGTCCGGCGGTAGAGCGTCGAGCGCAGGTCCTGAGCACTCGAGTTCGACCAGATTTGGACAATGTCGAAGCAATTGTACGAGCATCTCGTCAAGAGATGCGAGAGGGGAGCAGAGCTTGAGCCCCCTCAGACATTGTAGTTTGGCGTTGCCTTCGCGGCTGCATAGAACGCCGAAGACGCGACGGCTGAGCGTGATGGTAGGATTTAATACGATGCTTGATAGGAATGGGACCAGCTCAAACAGTCGGGCGAGGAGCTGGTCCACTTGACACACCTCCGACCAGAGTGTGCACTCCAGCTCGGATAGGTCAAGTGCCTGTACCCAGCGTCCTGGCGTGGAATAAGGTATGCGGCGTATAGAGTCCCAGTGCTGCTCGGAGACATAGAGCCGCTCCGTAAATCGCGTCAACGACGCTACGGAGCGAATAGCGACGTGCTCATAAAAGAGCGGTAAGGCAACGTCCTGCACACGAGAAAGTCATAACTTAGACTAGTCTAAGCGAGTGCAGATCACGTACCGTCAAAGTCTTGCATATCAGCAATAAGCTCCCTCTAAAAGCGGCGATCCGCTTCTCATGCGCACGCTGCACGCTGTACTCCGCGTACAGGTACTCGAACACTCTCGTCCATATTTCCGAAGGCAATGGTTTCCTTGGAGGCTTGCGGGGTAGCAAAGGAAGGAGGACGAGCCTTCCCGGCAGATTAGCGTATGGCCGCGGCTGCAGAAGAATGACGGTGGTGCTGCTCTCCGCGTTCATGGCGGTGGGTATATGTGGTCAGTGGGCAGCGACGACGTGCTGGCGGTCGAGAGGCAAGAGGGACATGGTGGTCGCCTGTGACGGACGTCCTTTCGTCCCGTCAAAATGACTGGTCTGGTTTTGGAAAACCCTGGAATACCGAAAATTCGCTTACACACGGACTCTTATGGATTTTCATCACACAACGACTCGCTGGCGGTGCCTCGATTCAACGTGAAACCTGGGGTAATGATGCATTGCAAGAACAGCTATACACTACACGCCATCTAGCCACAGGGTATCACGACGAGGGCGCGCCCGAAGGCCCTAGAATATCGCTCATCTCGTCCAAGAAATTCTCATAGTCACCTTTCGACTGCTTCCCGGAAGCCGTTTGTTTGGCTTCCTCCTTGATACCAAACTGGTTGCGCAACGTGTTGAGCAGGTCAGGGCGGGGTGCTTCCGCAGGGCCGGGCTCGTCACCAGACTCCACCGTGGGTGCTGCATTGATTTTGGTAGCCGCCGCAACAGAAGCACCAGTCCTCTTCCGTTTCAAGGTTGAAGGTACGAACGCAGTACTTTCCTTCTTGAAGTCGCGCAGCTCGGGAGCAGCCGTAACCGTCGCCGCGGTGGCAATAGCTGATACAGTCGCAGCTGACGGTGCTGCGCTTGAAGGTTTGGGAGGTAAAGACGGGTGTGGCGGGGCCGATGCGTGCGCCGCACGGTGGGCTTGGAATGTCTGGTGAGGTATAGACGACAACGGATCTTGCATTGAAGCGTGCGATTGTGAACGGCGCGGGAAGAAGCCGGGTGGTGGAGGTGGCATTTGCATTCGCGGGGGTATAAAACCAGGAGGTGGCGGTGGGAAACCAGGAGGGAAAGCACCAGCAAAGCCGGGTGGTGGCGGGAACGGAGGAAACCCAGGAGGAGGCGGAGGCATCGGACCCGAAGGCAACATGGGCGGGGGTGGTGGTACACCCCCAGGCAGGGGCGGAAAAGCATTCGGGAACCCTGGAGGTGGGGGCGGAGGCGCAAAAGCCGCGGAGGGAACAGGCAGGAAACCTGGTGGAAGTGGTGGCAGCGGGGGCGACACTTGCGTTGGAAGCGAAGGTGGCAAAGGCGGAGCTGCACGTGCTTCAGCATACTATATAACCCATAACCACAGTATCATAAACACCTTGCAACACTCCCTCTTTGGATGGCGGCGGACCCTCAGGCATAGGTATATCGTCGTCACTGTCGACTTCATCTCCGCCTGGAGGGGGGCCTGTGGGCATGGCAATATCGTCATCGTCTTCTTCGTCACTATCAACTTCATCCGGCCTCAAAGCTGTATGCATGATCAGTAGCGGAATGTGGAAGTACAATACAACAACGTACGTCGCTCAGCGTATGGCATGCCCGGCGGAGGCACGCCGTACGGGTTCATTACGGGGTCATAGTAGATACTGCGTTCCGGATGGCGTGGCAGACCATGTCGGTTGAACAGGTTACGTTTCTGCGGAAGGGGAGCTTCTGGATCCTTATCCCTCCCGCTGCCTTCTCCCCGCCTGGCACGAAAGACGAGTTTTCGGTGCTCAGGATGCTCGGTGACCCATTCTTCCTTCTTTTTGGTGATGTTTTCGAGTTCAGCCTTGAGCTCGTTCAGACGCGCCTTGTCACCGTCCGAAGTGCCTTCTAACTTTGCGATTTCGTCTTCGATTTCTGTATAGGGTGTCAGTACGTGAGAGCAGCAGTCTATGTGCGTCGACAGACCTTTAGTATCCTTTTTGACCAGAGCGAAATCTCTGTTCTTGGCTCGCTCTGTTTTATTCTACTGTTTGATTATATCTTAGAACGCGATGTACGTGCAGCACAGAGGCTTTGACCTGCCTTCTTCAGCTCCTTCTTCCTCTGCGCCTTCCCTATGGCAAGCGGGTCGGTTCAACATCACCGCGCGTAAACAATATTGCTTGTGACTTACGAAAAGCGTCTGCAGGATTCAAATTCTTCCCTTTGGCCATGGTGCGTTCAAGCTGCGTCGAGACACGAGCAATGGTCGCCTAGACGTGGATGGTCGCCGTGACGGACGACGAGCAAGAAGGGATGAACCTATTTCGGCTGCGTCGCACGTGCCTTGAGTCATCGCTTCGCGCTCGCGGGTCAGGCAAGAGACGAGTCTGTTCGACCCCCCGGTGGTGGTCTGCTTCCTCAGAGGGAGGCTCCCCACTGTTCGACTCTCACCCATCCTATCTATCTCGCTCGCGGCCGTGCACACCTGTCTGGACGCCGACGACGAACGATATCGACGACGACGACCGCCGCGAAGACTTCACCGTCTTTCGTTGACAGGGCCACCATGTCCACGGCTCCCTCTGCAGACACTCCGCACACGGGCCCCCACAGCAACAAGCGGTCCTCCAAGATGGCCTCGTCGCAGTCGCTGAACCATCTCCTGAACTTCTCGCTGCCTCCGAGGCAGACCCATCAATTCCAATCGCTACCCCGCAGGAAGAAGTCAGGAGCTCACCAGGCGGTATGGAACAAGGAACGTGAGTACGCCCTCAATGTCTCGATGCACACCTTCTCAGCGACGCTCTCGCAGGCTTCGTCAACGCTCAGTACCGGTTCGTCATGAATCCCAGCGGCGATTACACCGTACACTTCGCGGACCCCGATATGTACGCTTGGATCGCTCGCGATGCGAATCGTCCTTACATGATTTCGCTCCAGTTACTTCCAGTGGCATGACATCCTACAAATCATTATACCGCGCACGTCCGCCCTAGCCTCCGCCTCTGGATCTGGGGAGCAGTCCGCTCATGAGGAGGGCGTCACGACGTGCCCTATCTGCCTGTCGCCTCCAACGGCACCCAGGATGACCAAGTGCGGCCATGTGAGTGCATCGCGTTCTCTCAACTACACGGTCCTTACTCGTCGTAGGTATTCTGTTTCCCCTGCATTCTTCACTATCTTAGCACTTCAGATAATCTCAAGTGGATTCGCTGCCCTATCTGCTTCGACTCTGTCAACGAACGGCAGCTTAAGGCGGTCAAGTGGATAGATAACACCTTCCCTATGGACGATGACGACGAGGTCCCGCCGACTGCATCGTCTTCCTCTGCCGCTGCAGAGGTGGGGATGGTCTCGTCACCGGCACCGGGGACCATGCTTCGCATGCGGCTTATGCAGCGCCCCCAGATAACGACATTAGCCCTTCCCCGCTCACGGACATGGCCCTCGGACTTGCTCCCGCCCCACCAGGCGCCGTTCCATTTCCTGCCAGACGTGCACGTCTTCGCCAAGTTCATGCTAGCCACCCCCACAGCCCTAATCTCAGACCTTTCGAGCGATCTGGACGATCTGGCGACAGAACGCCGCATGCTCGCCAGCATGCACGACGATCTCGGGGTTTCGTTCGTTGACGCTGCAGACGCCAGAGTCCGGCTGCAAATGGCGAAGGCAGCTGCCTTGGAGACGCCGCAGTTGAAGGAACAGGTCGAGGCGGCGCAACATGCGCTGCAGCAGATCGAGGACCGTGCAGCTTTGCATGACAGGAAGGTGAAGGATGACCAGGCTCGCAGCATGCGTCCTACAGACGTGCCAGACGAATTCCTGGCAACGCAGTCGTCTGGTTTCAATACACCATCACCTGCAGCTACCGCAGCAGAATCGCGGGTGTCAACGCCAACTCGCAGTCCGAGACAAAGACGCAACGTCAACCCACCTCCTTCCACAGCGTCGTATTATTATTACCAGGCTGCGTCAGGCATGCCGGTATTCTTACACCCGCTCGACATCAAGATCCTCCTCTCACATTTTGGCAGCTATCCCGCGTTCCCTGACGTCATCACCGTCCGTGTAGAGTCCTGCGCAGAGACAACCGTGAACGACGATCTGCGGAAACGGTGCAAGTACCTCGCGCACCTCCCGGAAGGCGCAGACGTCGTATTTTTGGAGGCGGACCTCGAGGGCGTCGTGGGGCGCGAGGGCCTGAAGGCGTTCGAGCGCGCGATCACGACGCGGCGCGCGCGGCGCCGGGAGAAGGGGCGCAAGGACGACAAGGCGCGCACGCGCGCGGAGGAGCGCGACAAGGAGCGGCTCGTGCAGAACTGGAACGAGCTCACGCGGCACCGCGTCGACGCGTACATCCCGCCGCCCGCCCCGCGCGCGCCGTCGCCCGCGGACCTGGACAGCCTGCGCGAGTTCCCTGAGCCCGGGCACGCCGCGCCGCCCGCGCCGACACAGCAGCAGCAGGCCCCGGGCGCGTGGGGCGCGAGGAGCTTCGCGTCGGCTGCTCAACATGCAGGTGCAGCAGCGCAGGGTAATCGCGCTGCGACAGCCGCCAGGCCGGCGCGCCGCGCGACGGGCCCAGAGCGCGAGGAGGACGGGTGGGATCTGGACGTGGCGTTCCACGAGCTGGAGCAGCGCGCGGGACGTGGCGGCGGGAAGCGGAAGAACAACCGGCTGGTCGTGCTGGGCGGGGGCGGCGGTCGGCGGCGGTAGCGGACAGGTGAGCCTGAGCACTGAGCACGCGCACTGCGCATGCACGGCTAGTTAGACAGATGCGTTTATCTAAGGACCGAGTGTCGTCCGTGTCCCTCCTTACTTACACCCAAGATCATATCTGTAGCAACATAAGCACGCAACCACATCCGCGCACGTAGTACAACAGAACCAATGTAACATTGTCAGAGTATACAGTGTTTTTGACCGGGGGTTTACAGACTGCGCGAGGTGGTGGGGGCGGGGCTGCTCGCGCTGCTATCTGACGTTGAACAGGTATATGAAATGGGAAGGGAAGACGGTCTGAACGGTATAACAACAACATATAGAGGACATAGAGAAACAAGCACAAGCGGGGCTGGGAGAGCGTGGGAGCATCCCGTGCGCAGTACGGGAGGTGAGAGAAACAAATGTGGGGCGCGACCTGCGAGCATTATACAGGGTATACGGAGTTCGTCAGGGTCGTTATTAGTCCTTGAGCATGAAGAGAACTCGAAGCGTGGAGATGGTCATCAGATGATCTGCAGATAGTTTGAAGGCGCAACTGACAAAAAGCACGAAAATTTAGTCGTCGGCAACACAATAGCAGAGGAAAAACACGTACTGCCTATTGACCCGTCGGCTTTTCTGGCCTGCCACCATTTGCCATTGCGATCGACGATTTCGAGGATCTCGCCCTTTTCGAACCCGATCTCTGAGGGATCTGCCTCGTTGGCCTTGTCTGCAAGCGCACCGGGACATGAGGCTCGCTTCGCGCATTATGCCGTCATAGGGACTTACAAGTGTACATTGCTTTCGCTTTGTGCAGGAACTGCGGCTCGCCGGGGGGTGGAGATGCGCCTCCCGACGGCGGGCCCGCCGCCTGGGGCATTGGCATGGTGAGTGTGGCGCTTGGCGGGCTGTTCGGGTTGCCCTGCGGTGGGGCGGGTCCCCCGCCCGCCCCAAGCCCCGCCGCGCCACTGCCCATCATGGGCGAGCTGAGGCCCTGGGTGTTCTCGCCGACGGCGGTCAGCGACGCAGGCGCACGCGCGGGCGACATGTTCTGGTTGATGCTCGCGGCGTTGATGCTCCGCGCCTCCATGCTGCCTGCCTTGAAGCTGTTCCCGCTGCCGACGGGCGGGCCCGCGTAGCTGTTCGTGGGCTTCGCGTCGTAGCCCACGCCGGCGGGCCCGAGGCTGCCTGGCGCGGCGTAGCCCGCCGTATACCCGTTCCCGCTCATGTTGTGCACCGACTGCGTGCGGCGCCGGCGGCGCCCGGGGGGCGTGAGGCCCCCCGTGCCCATGGAGTTGAAGATGTGCAGCATGAGCGAGTCTTCTTCCGAGGTGAAGTAGAGCGTCCAGAGCAGGTTCACGACGGTGAGGATGAGCCAGCCCGCGGCCATGGCGTCGAGTGACGCCGCGTTCGAGAAGATACTTTGGTTAACGCCTTCGACCGAGAAGACGATGGCGACAGCGCCGAAGACGGATATTTGGAAGCGGTGCATCGCTATCGAGTCTGTTGCGAGAACGTGGAGGACGCCGAGGATGAGGAACAGCTCGAGGAATATAGAAAACCAGAGCGATCCGACGACGCCATGGCCGACTGTGGATCGCCGGTGAGTACGGTGGGATCGGTACTGAGGTGAGGGACGTACATTGTGCGGTTGCTACAGCCTGCGCAATGAATGCAAGGAACCACCCTACCTGAGAGGCGTGTGTAAGATAGCTTGCGGGTGGGGGAGAAAGCTTAAAGACTCACTAGTGCAAGGATTGTCGTGAACAAGAAGAGGTAATGGGTCAGTATGGGCGTGAAGTCGAGTCCTTCACTTCCCCGCGGAGGCATGTTGGAATATGGAGCACTTGTTAGACGACCGAGAGGCTGTGCAGTGTCGAGCAGGAGCGTCGAGGAGACCTAGAGCGCAGCAGAAGGTGCAAGGGATGTACAGGTGAAGATGGAATGCGAGCTCGGCGGGTCGAACGACGAAGAACGGTGGGTGAACGGTGCAGAGCCTCGAGCATTGAGCGCAGGCGGCAAAAAGACGGTTTGTCGGCAGACGGATCCGGCGCTCCCACATTGCTACCAGAAGGAGGGCGAGTTACCGGCTTGAGCACAGACCACACCCTAGGGCCCTCGTCGCTGCGCACAAAAGCGAGAACATGGCCGCGCTCTGGACGCAAATACGACGACGCGACCCGTGCGCCCGCCAGGGGCGGGGGCTGCAACAAATGGTTATATTCCTCAATGAAGTGCGCGCCCTGTATACCTTAAATGCTCGAGGGTCGTCCCACGCTAACGAGCGGCCTCCAGCGCGGTCCCAGACGGGTAATATAGGCAATGTGTTACGACGGACGCATTTCGCTCTGGGCTGACTCCGTGCGGGAACACGAGCAGTCTCAGGCCGAAGCGAGCGCGCCCGTCGCCCCCGCCGACGACTTTGTATGTCAGCGCACGCGGAAGCAAAACCGACTACGAATTCGACTGGCCACGCTGACAAGGCGACTCTTTGCCATAGCAGGCCTTGCCGCGCGGGTCACTCGCCAATATTCGGGCAGCCGGTGTCAAGATCATTGACGGTTTTGTCGACGACGACGGCACCGTCCCCTTCGGGGTGGCACGACCCGTTCGGGATGGGCACTCGGAACGGGCGTGGTGGCCTCGCCCGGGTCTCGAGACGGGCACCTGCGCGGATTGGCAGTTGCCAAGTGGCGCCAAATGGGATCAGCTTGCCAATAGGAGGCCTGAGCAGTCGCTGGTACGATGTCAGGCCGCTTACGCGACATACGAGCCTGTGTTGTACTTGCCGAGCTTTTGCGGAACCATAAAGCCCGAGCTGCGACCTTTTCATGTCGCCCTTCCAGGTTTCGTCTCTTTGCTCGTCTTCCACTTACCGCTGCTGCCCTCCGAGGTTCCATGTCGCTGCCCTCGAACAGCGTATAATTACATGGCTGCACTCCGGCCTCAGCTCGACGTGCACAATTATTCTTCGCTCAAGCCTGTCTGCTATTTCTCGCTCCTGATCTGCGTCCCCCTTGGCTTGGCTTCGATGCTGTGGAGTAACGTTCCTGCAGGCCGGATTTGCATACCGACCCTCTGCCTCAAGTGCCTCATTATCTGCGTCGCGAACGCCCTCTTGGCGACGGGCTGGCTGCTCGTGGTGCGTAAAACATGCTCATCATCCTCGGCGCCTCGGCTGATGCGCCCATCAACTTTGCAGAGCGCACTTTCCGTCTTGGGCGAGGTCCTGCCTTCCATGCTGGAAGGCCCGCCGACCCTACCCCGTCTGCCTTCTCGTCAAGGCTCGCGTTCCGAACCTGTTCAGCGGGATGGGCCAGCCCAGGGGTCGGTCTCGATGACGACAGGAGTCGAGTGGTCGTACGAGAAGGAATCGGGTGGTGAGATCCTCTCTTCGCGCACCGTCATCGAGAACACACAGACCGTCAAGCGAGGCGACT
This sequence comes from Ceriporiopsis andreanae CBS 279.92, assembly GCA_001969225.1. Taxonomy (NCBI): domain Eukaryota; kingdom Fungi; phylum Basidiomycota; class Agaricomycetes; order Polyporales; family Meruliaceae; genus Ceriporiopsis; species Ceriporiopsis andreanae. Next base: position 1,273 of record ALYI01003698.1, on the reverse strand, counting down.
CGCATCGCGTGCGCTTTGCACCGGGCGAAGGGTCTGGTCCCGCAGCCTCCAGCTCGCGCATCCCCGTCACTTCGCCTCCCCACACCCCGGAGAAACGTACGACGGTGTTGCCTGATGGGCCGCTCAGCTCACCCGAAGCGATGCCCACACCTGCGTTACCATCACCGCCGCTCAGCAGTGGTTCGATGGAGTCGGGCGCTGTGCCACGAGGCCGGAAGCTAAGCTTCATCCGTCGGCGTTTTGTCGACAAGCACAAGCGCCACCCGAGCAATCCCCTGCTCACGCCCCCCAGCTCTGCCGCGACATCCCCAGCGCGGTCCCCTGAACGACCCGAGCCGTCGTGTCTTCAGCGCGCGTCAACTGCCCCGCACGGAGGTACGTGGTGGTTGCCAGCGCGCATGCGAGACATATTGCTGATCCACGCTCCAGCTAAGCGCAAGTCAAAATCGGGGGAGGCAGCATCTCCGAAACATGTACCAGTACCACGAAGAACGGATCCCTACCAGGCACCATATTTCTTTCCGTCACCGCTGTCGCCTGAGGCCGCGGGGTACGCAGGCAAAGTCCGTTCTGAGCGTGTCGGGCTCTCGCCTGAGCATCGCGCGAAATTGTCGCCACCGCTGGTGCAGTCGCCGTCTAAGCAGCCTGTAATGTTGCCCACGCCGGCGTCTTCACCTATGCGGGACCGGCATCTGGAGTTAGAGCCAGAGCCGCCAGTGCCAGTACAGACAGTCGTCGTTCCGGAGCCCCCGGTGGTGGCGGATAACACGCCACCCGCGACGAGCAATTCCGCAAAAAGACGTTCGTGGCACGTTTCCTTCCACAGCTCGCGGCGTTCGCTGGACCGCCCGACGTCGTGGGCCTCAGAGGTCTCTGCCGCAGGCAGCTCCTCGGGGGAGTCACTCCATCAGGCGGCGTTCCCGAAGCCGAAGGTACCGGGATTCCTGAGGTATGTGTGTCCGCCGCTGCTTGCGCGTTCTGTGACTCATCTTCCGGCCACCACTTGTAGACGCAGTGGTACGGGGCAGTTGTCGCCTTTGTCACCGCTGCAGTCGACGCTGGGCATTGACGACGCGCCGCGGCCGAGTCAGGCGAAGGGCAAGCGGGCGTGGAGCTTGTTCCGGCACCCTGCGTCGCCGCGGTCAGCCTCGCAGCCCCTTCCTCTTCCCTCAGACGGAGAGCGGCCAGCACGGCCATCACTCAGCAGGAAGTAGACGCAATCGTTGTGCGTCGCGGGACGCCTCGTCCCGCCCCGGGGCCCCCCCCCACCCCC